>SCLG01000008.1:974846-990683 GCA_004367875.1 Oikopleura albicans | reverse complement strand
GATTTGATTTACTTCGATTTCCAATTGTTTAATCAAACGCCCTACCACATTATGTTAACAAAATTACATTATGTTAACAGTTTTTGACGTTTAATGGTGTTAACATAACGTGTTAGATGGTGTACTATTTATACAAAAAGGCGTCAATGCTACAATTTTCTTTTATCGGGGTTTTTTAAATGCGTTTACAGCTACAAATTGTATTATACATAAAAATTACCAAACTTTCTTGGATAGATTTTAAAACTTAAGGCTGTTTGACAACCCTACGAGCGGTTATGGATAAAGGACCGAGACCAGATGATTCAGAAAGCAATGCAGCCCCGGCACCACCTGCGCTCAATTCTCAGGTCACAACTCCCCCAAAAGTTGACGCTGGACAAACTGAAATCGGAAAAGATGCTCTGAATGACGATGCAGATTCTCACCACGATTCCGAAAACGAAAGCGGTCATAATGATGCAATTCAAGATATGGCAGAAAAAGTCAAAGAAATTCCACAAGGCTGGCTTTATTTAATTTATTTTGTTGCCGGCTGTGTTGCACTTGGTAAGCAAATGACAGAATTGAAAAGTCTACTAATAAGCGGGATAATATTGGTGGGCTTGTTCATACGGTTACAACCTTTAACCCGGCACTGTACGCGTTGCAACGTGTTGCAACAAGGTCTTAATTTTCACTACAAAAGACTTTAATTTAAAAATATATTATAATCTACATCTTGGATATACTGTGTTATCCAACAATGAATAAACTAGGGCGCACTTTCTGCACGCAGTTTTATTTATTTTTTTCATCACGAAAAAAATTATTGTTGGCCCACTCAGTATGAATAATATATTTTCATCCTCGCTATAGGCCCGTTTTCGAAAAAAAAAACGTTTTCGGATACCCTCTCAATTCATAATTTACACTGTGCGTTGTTATCTAACAGTTTGTATTTTAGTTCTTGTGACTGTCTTTGGCCAGTTGATTGTAACTTTTGCCAAACGCTTGTGCTGCAAATCCAAGAGCACAGATGACCAACAGATGACCCAAACATGTTAGCCGTGTTAATCCATACTGTACATTCCATTTTGTTTGTTTCAAAGTGTAACGATTTGGTGAAATCCTGCGGTTTACACTTTTCTTTCAAAAAAAAGTTGATCAAATTGCATTGACAGTTTTTATTTTATTTGCTATGATTAGTTTATGTGATTTAATTTATGGGTACCAAATGGTCGTTTATAGCCACATATACTGAGGTATATAAATAATTTTTTGTGAGTGAATTTGAATACAAAAATTTTATGCATATGTGAAAATCGCTTTAATATTTTGAAGACCCCAAAGGAATATTTTGGACACTACAAGTGACTAAATAAGTAGACTTAAATTCCTGTTATAAATTGTTATTTTACCACAAATATTCTGTTTTAAACCTGTCATTTGAATTGTTGTGAAAGCCCCAGATTGTGCATTTTACCGACATATACCAATGGTACTCAAAGTATATCAAATCAACTACCTACCAAGTTCAGCATACGACACACAAAACATTGTATCAAACATTGTTTTCTGACCTCAATTGTTTTTTTTTCAATATTTAGTTTTAATACACTATCACATCAAACTGTTATTCGTTCAACCGTACTTATGTAGAGTCCGTATTGAAAACGCCTAAAACTTCCATTTTTACGAGAGTCGCTTGAAAAAAGGGGAAAACAGGTTTTACATATTATCCATCTCATGTGCGAAAATATGAAACAATTTTCCCTCATACACTACTAAACTGCTATATCGCAGTGATTTTCAAACGCGAAAAATAACTTATGTTACCACTTTTTGGTAACGTTGCTTGACAGCGCGGCTGAGGCCTATGTGGCCTGTCATTGGTCCTTTTTTATAGCTCAAAGAAGCTCAAAGAATGGAATGCTCTGAATTCTAAAGCTCAAAGAAAGAAATATCTCAAAAAACGACCAATAACAGGCCAAATAGGCCTCAAGCAACGTTACCAAAAATTGGTAACATTATTTTTTTTTTCGCGTTTGAAAATCATTGCGATAGAAGATGTTTCAGAAAACAAAATCTTCCTTTACCTATCTTGAATACTATATAAATTATAAGTTACATATAATGGCAAATATGTTAGATCCAAATTATTGCATTAGCGTTCGTCGACTAACGACGTTTGTCGGACGGCCGTCGACGTCCGCGTGCCTAACACAAACGCGAAAATGTAGCATTTTTGGAACACGGCTGTGTGGTAGACTACGTACAAATCGCTGTGAGAATAATCTAGCACCCGATCTGTAAATTGCGTTTTTCTACATCGGTATTAAAATCGTGTTAGATTCCAATTGCACCATGCAAGCAGGCGCAAATTGAAAATCGGAAATTCAACCCGAGTGGACTCTGAGTAGTACCCGTGAATAACGGTTAATGTAATTGGCGTTTTCGTGAGCTCTGAGATGAGCTGTATATTTCACGCTTCACTACACCGTAATCATTTTTTAATGTTTTATTCAATTCTAGTGTGCTAATAACGAACTTGGGAGGCTTCCAGTATAAAAAAATGGTATAGTGTCTTTCCTACTCTTCATTGTCAAACGAAATTCCAGAGCGCGGTTTATGGCCTGTGTTTATTAAGTCCCCATTGTGCAAAGCTTGAACAATCCAAAGTATATTTAATTTATTTCCGGGTAATTTTCTCTGCCGTCGATTCGACTCACATTTTTTTTGATATTGAATCACACGTTAACGAAGCTAAAAATGGATAACGAACTGTGTATTGTGACGGATTTTACATTTTAAATGTAATACATATAGAGCTAAAAATGGACGTGATCTGAGATTTTAGATGTCAACAATTTAGACAGAAATTGTAACAGTGATTTAGGTTTTCTCCTGGCAACTTGGCAAAAAAAAAATTGGGCAAATAAGACAAATTTGTCTTCTGAGGGGCAAAAATAGGCACACTCAAGATAAGACTTAGGAAACTGTATACTCTTCGAAAAGGATATATGGTATAGCGTATAGCCTATACGGTATAGGGCCTATACGGTATAGGGCCTATAGGGTATACCATATATCCTTTTCGGATACAGTTTCCTAAGTCTTTGAATACAGTTTCCTAAGTCTTTGAATACAATTTCCTAAGTCTTATCTTTATGTGTCTATTTTTGCCCGTAAGGAGACAAATTTGTCTTAAATTACCCGTTTTTTTTGACAAGTTGCCAGGATAAAACGTATAGGCACCTTTGTAGCCAGAGAGAAAAAAAACGAATCAATTACTCATTTTTGATAAATTGTAATATATTTGTCCAACAATTCATTACCTTAAAATTAAAAAAAAAAATCATAAATTAGCTATTCTTTTAGTGAAACTTTCGAAACATTAGGTCACATTTTTGGGCGTTATTAAAATTCTTATAAAAGTCTAAAAAATTATGCCATTTAACATGGCCCCTGTTTTGGAGCTACTGTGACTGACGCAGTGATGCCAAAATATCCTTAAAATGGTATGAAAAGTGATCAAAGTCCGCCAATCGTAGCGTCAACACATCGTATGTTAAGTAAAATCCGCATGCAGATAACCGACCAACCCGGTCAACCCAGACTTTCAAAATTAAGGCAAAACTGCGCGTGAATACAACGAGTTCACTTCGTGATTTGGTGGTTACTGATGACGGCCTCTGCGTCGTGGATCAATCAAACGATAACACCATGAAAATGTCTCAGGAAGAGTGAATTAATACGGATACAAATTAAAAGCAAAAACAACGGTCATAACACAACCGGTCATGTAAATATGGCAAAAAGTGTCCCGGTATAAAGAAGGTGACCGCTTAACAGATCAATGCGTAGTAGAATAATATCACTAAAAGTTTAAAGTAAAATATATTTTATTTTTATAGTTCAAGAAAACTTTTTTTGTAACATTTTTCCCAAATTGTTTTCTCCATATACGGTATGTTGGCGCACAGACTGTCTCGGGGATGCAAAAATAGCGTTAAAATCATAAGATTACTCAAAGCGCGATGGTCTTTGCGCTAACATACGGCATGTTCCCATTATACCGTAAGCCAAGCAGACTGTGTTCTCACGTAAATACAATTGAATACTTCGTTCCAAAATATGTCATTTAAATATCCTAAATTTCAAAATGTATCTGCTAATTTCCGGTATACTGAAAAAATGGGTGAAATTTAAACTGTAGTTAAAGTTGAGTTCGGATTTGTTTGTCCGACTACCAAACATTAAGCGCGGTTAAATCCTTTGTGTTATAAGAATACATGTAACTTTGTCTAAGTAACCAAATACGGTTCATGTCGACTCCAATTCCCGCAGAGCCTGCTTTTCTACGAGTACCGTTGGAAACAATGTATAATCCCTTTGCGTTTTACATTCTTTGCACAAACCCGCCTCATCTGGCCAGTACCACATCATCTGGTTAGGATACCGTTCGCCGTAATTGTATTTTAACGTAGCAGTTACCAGCTGATTAAAATTATCAAAAGTATCAGTTTTGGGTCCTGGTCTGGCGAATTTCGAATCGGATTTCCATACTCGAATGGTATACCCAGTTTTTTTCTAGAAAAAAAAAGTATCGAAAAAAACGTTCTTTGTCAAAATTGTAATCAACTTCGTGACTTCTCCTATTGTGTAATTTACAAAAAAAACGTATTTTAATATTTTTTCTTCCAAAAAAGTTTTCTCCGAAATACCATACTGCCCCACTTTTTAACGAAACAAAGTCTAATAGTTACAATAAATTATTAAAACTAAAAGTAGATACAAGTATTTGGTATTCAAGATTAAAATTGTAGGCCAATAATTGCCTCGATTTTCAATTCGTTCACTCACCCAAGTAGGATTCCGCTCTAGGTGAATCAATGACATATGAAAGCGTTTAGTCGTAGCAGCATAGAAATACAGTCAACTGATTAGGTCAATCTTCATGAAGATTAGCATCGGAATCAATCCTTTGTGAAAATCAACCTCGTAACCATTCATTTACGGATTTTGCATAATATTTTTGGTTACATCTGTGCATTATTATACAAGTCAGACTGTAATAAATTTTAAATATATAAAGGCGCGTTGTTGGAATAATGTGGTCATATACATGTACAGTTCTTACTTCCATTAATGCTATTTTTAGTTCTCGGAAAAAGAGGCCGTTATAGCAGTGTAGGAAACGGGAAAGCTAATTTTTTCCCGCTCCCTCCCGTTCCCGTGCAAACCCCAATCCCGCGTTTTCGGGAAAACGCGGGAAAAAAAACGGGATCCCGTTCCCATTTCCTACACTGCGTTATAGAAGTAGTTGAACCAAGAGAAGAAAAAATAAGGGTTGCCGAGCAAAAAAAAAATCGAAAAAAAATTGTCACAGCCACTTTGTAGTAAATGAAAAGTTAGGTTTTAAGAATTTTGTCCGTTTGCGCCCAAGTTCAACCGATGACGTCATAATCGCAAATAATGACTCAGAATGGTCCAAAAGTACAGTGCCATTTTTAAATGCCTTAATGACATTTTTTTAATTTTTTTTTTACAAAAACATAATTAGCGGCCTAAAATGGGTTCGCATCTTCAACAAAATTGTTCTACGGGGTTCAGGACGTCCAAAAAATCAATCTTCTGATTTNCATTTAAAAATGGCACTGTACTTTTGGACCATTCTGAGTCATTATTTGCGATTATGACGTCATCGGTTGAACTTGGGCGCAAACGGACAAAAATCTTAAAACCTAACTTTTCATTTACTACAAAGTGGCTGTGACAGTTTTTTTTCGATTTTTTTTTGCTCGGCAACCCTTATTTTTTCTTCTCCAAAGTGTTATACATATGTATAGTAAATTAAAAGGAAATTTAAAATATGGACAATTTCCATAAATTGCAATACTTAAGGAAAAAAATAAGCCATGACCACCAAAATTTTTCGAAAAAAAACTGTTTTTGCCTCTAACGAGATAATCAACTGAACTTTCGTTTGAGCCAAAAAAAAGTAAAAAAATTAATTAAGGCTCGTTGAACTTGGCCTTGATTTTCGAAAAATATTAAAATCTAACTTTTCGAGACGAACATTTTGGCCAAAACAGTTTTTTTTTCGAGAAAATTTGGTGGTCATGGCTTATTTTTTTTTCTCTTACATTTAGTGCCCATAATACCTTTTTGGTGCACTTTTTTATGATATGAAAATTGTAGACAAATAATAAGAAATGGCCCATTTCAAATGGGATAACCTGGAAACGTTTTCCGAGAAAAAAGTGAAAGATAACGGGACTAACGAGAAAAATTGAGAAGTAACGGGGTGAAACGGTGTTATGAAATAATCACAAGAAATGTGTTCTATTAATTTATTGTTGTGAACATTGAATGATTAGTTACCATTAAAATGACAGAATTTTCCATTTTTAGATACCACATCATTTGGGTACCTTGGGCGAAATGTAAGTTCGATTCCGTTAGAATTATCTTGCGAAAAATCCAAAACATTATGCTCGCCCAATAAAAGAGACGAAGTTGCAGAATCCCCATCAAAATAGCCGAATTCAGTTATTGACCGCAAGCGCTGTTTAAATTCCGAATGACAAATTTGTTTAACGGCTTTTATAAACGGGTGAGTTACAGAACATGAAATACTCTTTGCTTTTCGATTTTGTTGTATCGTATGACGTTCCAGGAAATTGGACGTGCTATTTGCGCTATTAAAGTTCGATTTAATACATAGAACATTTTCAATCAGCCTTTGAGTGCAAGCTCTTTCTTCCTTATATTCCGATAACTTCTCATGTAATTCTCCAAGTCTATGTTTTTGCCATGCCATAAACGTCTCGGATATTCCAATTTGGGCATTAAGGTAACTGAGCTTCATGTCTTTCTCCGAACAGTCTTTTTTTCTACAGTGTGTGCCTTTTTCATCATGCTCAGTTTGAAGATCATTGAGTTCAATTTGAAGATCCACAAGTTTTATTTTAAGGTCATCGCGTTCAACCTCGAGGTTCTTTATTTGCTTGTCCGACTGACTCCTTTCCGACTTTAGTAATGCGTTATCTTGGATCAATTTGTCATTTTCTCTCTTCAACTGGCGTTTTTCCCGATTTAAATTGGAGTTTTCTTCGACTAAGTTTTTGTGCGCTTCCAGAACCCCAGTTTTCCCGCCATGATCTTTAAATGTCATTTTTCAAGTAGTACTTCTTCAACTTGAAACACCGAGTGTCTAATTTTTAATTTTTCTGGTATTTGTTTTGCTATAAAAAGTTTGTGCTGTGTTATATTTTTCGTACTGTCTTTTTATTCCAAATATATTAGCCTATATCCAGACAAAGCGGCCACAAGAGGGACATTTCCGCTTTGTTGTTTTTGGGTGCCTAAAATAAATCCACCAATTAAGTACGAATAAGATCAAAGTCATACGGAATTTAGTAGTAAAAAGATACAAATGTAATTTTCGGAACATATTAAGTGATTGATTACTACCGTATGGATCAGAAAACATCAATTTGTTGTTCTGATCAAAGATATTATACGCAGCTGTGGGTGACATTTTGATTATTTTAATCAATCGATAATTTAGAAATTCGATGTCGGGTAATATTTCGAAACTTATTTATCCAACACGATGACAAGCCTAGCACTAGAAAAAACCGAAAAATTTGAAAGACCGGTTATGAAGGTTAAAAAATCCTTCCGCGTCAAAATCTAATTCATTAAAAATAATATTGAATGGCGAAAAAATAATAAATTGCAAATAATAACTGAAAATTTTAATTATGTATAATTTATTAGATTGTTCACATTGCTTAGAATAATTATGATAATCTTATTAAAACTAGGATATATAAACTCGTTTGGAATTCATAAAGTTGAATGTGTTCAGGGTGAAAACCAAAAGGGTGCAAATCATAAGAGATTTTTTTTGTGTTTCATCCCAGTTTTTATTGGTTGGAAAACATTCATATTTTGGTATTGTCGATGAATTTATTCTTGTCACTACCAAAACCAGTTTTACTCAGCACCGTATTTGTTGCCATAATGTGGAACATCTAATTCGTTTCTAAAAAACATACTTTTTTCATGAATTTGAGTAAAAAACAGATACAAAAATTAATCCTTAATGATCGACGATCATTGATCGTATTTCAAACGCTTTTTTAGCCGAATTCATGAAAACAGTTTCCATTTTGGAATAACAGTATGTTCCATTTAGAAAAAACATAAAGTGGGGCAACGCTCGTTGCCCAAATAGGGTACGAGTGCAAAATAAAATATATAAACATATTTATGTTTTTTTATTTTATTTTACATTTTACATTTGGTATAAATCATGCAAACGTTAAAAAAGCTCATTTTTTGTTTTTGTTTTCAAATACGTTAATCTTCATTTAGAACCTGGTTGTGAGATTCCAGAGAATGCGCTGACTCGGGATAAGTATTCGTCTTTATCGGCATTAATTGGTCAACAGTTCCCAAAAGGAGCAGTTGTAGAGGATAAGTGCAAAACGACTTGCACTTCGGAAAATATCGATGACTGTTCATCTTCAATCCGCGAGACGTACATTTGTGCGGGGAATTTTTGGGCCACATTGGATAAACCCAATCGAGATGCATTCTTTCGTAATGGTATCCCAAGACGATTTGGAAAGCAGGGGTTTGCATTTTCGCCCAAATTAGCCACATATGTTACCAAACATTCTTATTACTAAACACAATTTAAATTGATGAAAGTAGTTTCCTCTCGTGTACCAGAGCAACAAAAAATAACGTTTAATAGTGATTTGTTCCTAACCGGTTGGTTTTTAGCGGTTAAAATTGTCAAAATCAGAAACGCCGTAGCCGAATACCTCCAAAAAATGTTTCTCAGCTAGATATGAATAACTTTATTTTCGCTGAAAAAATTAAGAATTTCCCTTAAGTATTATTAATCTGAGGGGTACATAATTATTATTAATAGTTATTATACAGCATAATTTATACCAATATGATCGAATTTTTCATTAAAAAAAGATATTATCCGAATAAAGTGTAATTTGTGGACAATATTCCCCTTTCTTTATACCGTGTGTTGGATTTCAGACTGTGGACGAGTAGTCTTCATATAATATTTAACGTTACATTAGCGACAGTTCGAGTTGCAACACACGGTATACTCTTATATAAAATACGCGTCGTATTACTGCGTGGTCCAACAATGAATCACTCAGGCCAAATTTGTGCGCAAAACTCTTTATTGTTTCAGAATAAAAAATGCGTGCACATATTTACTCGGGCTGATTTATTGTCGGACCACACAGTAATATTAGAAAATGTCAAGTTCATGGTTATCAATTTGAAATTTCAAACCATGTCGATAAATTCGTATAAACCCGAAGCAAACAAAGAAAAAATAATTAGTTCGAGCGTTGGCCGTATTTTGAAATGAAGTCAAAATCCCAGGCTATGTAACACACAGCCTATGTAAATAATACAGTATTACATGTACAAACCTCGCTTTACAGAAGCGTTTATGTAACCCAACCTTCACAATTTCACCTTCACTATGCGGTTCTCCACCAACGATAAAACCGACCAAATGGTCAAGTGATAGTAACCGGTATACCGGTGCACCATATGACCCCGATTTCACTTTTATCGATTTTTTCACTATTGGGTGTGGATTGGATACTCTACCAGCCAAAGCAAAGTTGAATATGTCATGTAACTTTGATGAAAAAACCGGTAGTGCCATATGGGTCCACNACAAGTCAAATGGAAAACTAATGCCACTAAAAGAAACATTGCCACGGAAATGTGAGTAAAAGCAGTCTTTGTCATGATAAACACCGCTTAAAGTAACATAATTACATTAACAGTAATTTTGACGTTACTTTATGTTGTGATATATGAATTCTCAAACATATTGTTTCAACGATAATGATAATATTTTCAGTTTTGTGCAGGAAAACCAAGATCCAATTTGCTCAGATGAATTAAAACCCACCGCTTGTCGAAGAGGATTGTCTGTAAAAAAAAACTAAAAAAAAATGTATAAGTCCTGCTTGCATTTTATGTAAATAAAAATATTTTATACTAATGCTTGTGCCTTTCTTTGATTGTATACTTGAGGTGCCGGATAAGTGCTCAGTGCGTCGGCGGACTAGTACATAACCATCATAGGTAGCGACTCATAGGTAACGAGGCTGACTGAACTGCAGAAGAACAACTACAGTTTTATTTCAGTACCGTATGGGGACGCTCTGATTCTGAGGATGACGTCATAATAGAGTTATACAAATCATAGGAAAATTGCTCAAAGCCTCAGAGCCAGAGATTCCCCATACGGTATATTTTTCAACTTGGTCCACTTGATTATTCCCACTACACAATGCGTTGTCAGCCCTATTTCATGTAGTAGGCGGTCATCTCGTGGACAAAGCTAGAAAGTTTTTTTTGTAATTAAAATAATAGATTACGTAGTAGATTACGAACGTGTAATTTGTTTTTCCAGTACTCTAAATGTATGTTACTTCGTTCATATTTTTTCCGCAATTTTTTTCATTCCAGTATGCCAGAGTCTTCTTATATTATGTTATATACTTAAAGTATAGGATCTATGAAAAACATTAATGATTTTTTTGCGCCTCTTATCTTGTATTTTCTCAACGTTCTAAATAACTTCTCAAAATTGACTTTCATTTTGTTCCAGTTATTTCCAGCATTACTTCACATGAGCGGAAACGGTAATTCCAACGTGATGTATTTAAAGAAATAACAAAACCGATGGTTTTTCTCTAAATTCCTTCTTCCATCCCCCCTACCAAAAGAGCTTAGGTAGGCGTTAATACTAAGTTTATAGTCGAAATGAAGGAATAGACCAAAAAAGAACATGCAGAACGTGATGATGGTGCGGTTTGTCCTACTATTGCGGCTTCCTTTAGCGAACTCCCTACCACAGATCAAAGCTGACCTTTGTCATCAAAAGTCGCTAGAAGTACTTGCCAAAAGCGCCAAATCAACCATCTCGGCATCAAGCAGACTTTAGTCAAAAAAAGAAAGAAAAAAAACTCGATTATTTCATTTTTCTTGTCAGAAATTATTAAAGAGGAGTAATTATGTGCTGACTTGGTTAAACACGAAAAAAATAAAACATGAAAAAGTTTAAGTTTTTTTAATAATTCGGAATCGAAATAAAGAGGGAAAATGTTTAAACATATAAAACCAGAGAATGAACTTCGCGATGGTGACGTGAAACAAGTAGAGAAAATCACCGACGATGAGATTAGTTCATTTTCGGACTGTTCATCCGGGCCCGAGTTAAGCTCGGTGACTACGGATGAATTTGACGGGTCTATTGGTTCAGTTGACGGGACGATTGGGTCGATTACTACTGAATCCGAAAATGTGAAAAAAGCAGTGGTGCCCGAAAAAAAGTCCGCAGTTCCGGTTTCTGAACCGGTGGCGGAAAAGCCCGCCGTAGCTAATACGACTAACGAAGGCCATCAAAAATACCGGTCAATTAATATTAAATGCAATCAAGCACCAAAAGGCGCGTCTAATGAGCTTGCCTCGCTTTTCAAGCGTCTAACCGGTAATACCTTTCAAAATACCGCTACTCATCACCCAAGTAGAAGTCATAATTGGGTTCCGGTTTCCCGGTCCTCGGATGAAACCACACTGTCTGAGGAAGGGCCTATTTCTTCCCCCTCGGAGAAAGTTGAGGCCCCGTCGGAGCAAATTGAAAGTAGCGAACCTCGGCAAGAGACACAACCTACGCCGCCCGTTGAAACTGAAATACCAATTATAGTTAATAACCCAGAACCAATTATTAAAGAGGAACCTATACCAGAGATTATTCCAGTTGAAATGAAGGAAGAAGATCAAAATAAGCCCTCGGAAAAACCGGTAAACAATAATGCATTTCAAAAGACGCTTGAAGGCGGGGATTTAAATCCAAAAATTATTACGCCAGGGAAGCTGTTATCTTTCAATTTTCCCATACTAGTTTTTTCTCCCGTTATCTGTCACTTTTTGGGATAAGTTTTCTTGTTTATCTTTTACTTTTTTTGTATTTTGGTAATTGAAAGATACTGGCGCATCTGGTGTACAATTTGCGAATTTGTATTTGCAATGCATGTTACGTAACATTTGATGAGTTTAGGTACTGATTTTTTTTGCGATAAAAAATATGTTATTTCAAAATACTTTTCTGGGACAAAAATAATTCATAAATGAACTAAAAATACCGAAAAAGTGCCTTAATGCATAACCCTGATAGGTACAATTTGATTGAACCTCGTGTTATTTTTATTTTGTGGCATCTTACATCCCGTATCGAAGACAATAAAGTCCAAAAGGGGTTTCGATCGGTCCGAAGGCCAATTGTGCGAAAAGCGTCGGATGTGTCAATGACATCAGAATCGGAGTCAGAATCGCTCAATCGTCCCCCGCGCCCCGCTCTACCGGTCCCACGCAATTACCGCGAAATCGTCATGAGCAAACTCGCACAGCGAAATGCCCAGCCTAAAGAGGTGGCGGGGGAGAAGGGCGAGAAACAAAACGGGCTAGATCATCGGGTCGAAGAAGTCTTATCGGATGGAAACCAAAACACTTCTGATGATGCCGAATCAATTCCAATTTCGTATGAGCAAGAAGTGAAACTCAGTGACATGTCAGATCCAGTACCTCCAGCTTGAGTTTGAAAACTTGAATTTTTTATCGAAACATACTGACAAATAATTCTGGATGAAACCTCCATTAACTCTTACGCCCCCGACAGTGCCATACGGCACTGTTTTCATATATTTCGCTTATAGCTCGAAATCGATAAGACTTATCCTCGATCGTTTTTTTTGTTAGGTTGATATGCCCATTTATTTTTTTGTGTAAATTAATTTCCGATTAACCGGAATTTGACATCCGGTTACCGGTTTTAATACTTTCATTCTTTGTAATTTGCGTTAAATTGACTGTGTTTTAAAATTCCAATAAATATACAGCAGCCAACCCATCAGTTTCGCTTTATTGGAATAATCAGACCTGGTCCTTTACTTTAAAACAACTGTGCCATATGGCACTATTGGGTGTAACATTTTTAAATCTTGAAAACTGAAAATTTTGACGGTATAATTTGTGATTGTCGACATTATGAAAGTCCACATTATGAACGTCAAAAATATGATAATCGAGATTAGGAACGTCGATATTCTGATACATGACATTATGATAGTGAACGTTATAGACTATAAGTTATAGTTTACATGAATTAAGTCGACATTATTATCATCGATGAGTGTCGACATTATGAACTTAGTTGTTATGGGCCATAACTTATGGCAATCTATATAACGACAGTTTAGTCGACAATAACACTCTACGTACATTATAAGTCTACATCATCATTAATTTTCAATCTCTGTTAAGCGCCTTTAGAAACAGTTGCCGAACACTGCGATAAAGAAACTGACGAAATAATTTCGGAAGATATAGTTCCTATTGAGGTGAATGTAGTAGAGGAAAAAATGCCAGTAGTTGAGGAAACTGTTAACGAGACGCAAGAATTAGCTTGCCCAGAGACAGAAGAAATTTCCGAAGTCTCAGAAGTTCCACGCGAAGAGTTAATTAAGAACCTTAGTAATCATCAGAAAGTACCCACAAAAGCGAGAAAACCGCTCGTACGCAAAGTCTCGGCAAACATTCAACAGATTCCCGAGGAAAAAAGTGAAGGATCGAATTTGTCCGCCAAAGATGACGAGAGCGATAATAGTGGAATTGTGCAAAAAGAAAATGTCCCAGAAGTTCCAGAGAAAAAGAAGCGTCGCATTTTGGGTGTTATTTATAATTTTGAAAGGCTAATTTTTTATCTATAAGGAAATATATCAAAAACATTCATATGGCACACTTTCAATAAAAATTCAAAATAATAATAAGAAGCTTCGATTGTTAGTAGTATACATGTATGGAAATCATGAATCCTGTGAGCTGAATCTTGTGTGATAAATTATTCTAGAAAGTTACTACAACGTTATTCTCTTTTATATTTTTTCGTTTTCTTTCAAATCATCGAGCNAATGTCTTATCTACGACGTAGATAAGACAATTATCTGCAAGGCAACTAGAGACATAGACATATATATAATTCTTTCATTTGTCGAATAAGGAAATTGTTCGCAATTCCTTTTTACACTATAGACATAGCCTATCACATAGCCTGTCACATAGGAAGCTTGCAGATAATTTTTCTTATTGAAAAGTTTTTGGGCATTCCCTACTTTGTAATTCCATGAATTTTATAGACAATTTTTCTCATTTGCAAAACCATAAGTAACACCCTAACTCGCAGAAAAAAACCAAAAACAAAGGATGACGAGAAAACGATTTCCATCGATGAGCCTAGTCCTGAAGAAAAAGCAGCTCAAATGCAAAAAGAATACGACGAATTTGTGCGAAAGCAAAAGGAAGCAGAAAAGAGCCTTAAAGATGAAAAAGCGCGGAAGAAAAAAATGAAAAAGTCGCGGAAAGTGGAAGCCGTCAAAGTTACGAATATTTTTGACAATATGGATGATCCAAATCAAATGTCATCCGATTCGATGGGAAATATGACAAACGATGAGAAAAAACGACTTGCGCGGAAGTGCATGTATTCCGTTAAACTCATTAATAGACAAGTCGGGTATTTAGCTAAAACATACAGTTGTGAAAACCTGGTACACTTGTGGGTACAAGAACGTGACACTTTCACTTTCCAAAAAGTGTCATCTTCTCCCAACATTGTTACGTTCTTGCACGTACTACTGAATTAGATTTTTTTTTAAATACACAAAGTTCATAAATGAACCTTCAACGATGTTACAGCCAAATTTTACGCCTACTCTAAATAAGATTATTATAACGAGCTGCCCGATCAAAAAATTAAATATTATTTAGTTAATAACTAAAAACGATAAAAATTCCAACAAAAAAGAATACAAAATTAAAATAAAGTATCAAAATGAGGCATTTTCATTTGACTTTTGTAAATTTGCGTGCCTAGGTTCATTGCCGCCGTTTTTGTTGTCCAAAAAACGCGCCAAAACGGAGCTCGTCGACCGAATAGTCGAATTTATCTAAATAACCTTGGAAAAGCTATGGATGATACGGGGAAAATGGTACATTTGTCCCATTTGAAGGGGCTCAATTCAGCGGCGCCGGATGCCTCGGATACGGATCAAAGTTCTCACTCGGGTCATTATACCAATGATGATTTAAAATCAGTACGCTCGTACAAATCAGTTGGAGGGCTCCAAAAATGAGACATTGGTTAAAACTAAAACCTTATTCTCATAAATGATTCCGGCAAAAACAATCAAAAACGGACGTTATGAGACCCTCCTTATGGAAGTGAGGACTGTACCTTTTTTTTCAAAAAAAAATTATCTAGACTTTTGAAAACATCATTAAAATCCATAAAATATAAACAGTTCTTACTCTCAATACGAACGCACTCTATACAAACGATATCTTCCAATACGGACGTTTTTTGTAAAACAATGTCAAAAATGGTCGAAAATGGAAACTTTATCGTACACTGTTTACCTCCAATACGTACGTTTTTTATTCTGAAAAACATAGTCCGTATTTACGGATTGGAATTAATTGTCATACAGTCCCGGCTTTCAAATTGTGCACCCTCAAATTGTGCACGACTGCCAAATTGTGCACTTTTTCAGGAAAATTTACGTGACTGCCAAATTGTGCACGTTTTTTCAGACCGATGTTTTTGCAAACGACCTTCAAATTGTGCACGTTTTTTCAGACCGATGTTTTTGCAAACGACCTTCAAATTGTGCACATTTTCCAGACCAATGTTTTACAAAACGACTTTAAAAGTGTGCATTTGTTTCA
>SCLG01000008.1:920458-931744 GCA_004367875.1 Oikopleura albicans | reverse complement strand
AGATGTCTTTGAATTATACACTTTCACTCCACACAATAAAACTACGAGATAAAATGTATTTTCTAAAAATAGCAGTTAACTCCCATGTTCTGACGGGACCAATAAGGCATTGTTCAATTATTTTTCACAAACATTCGTTCTGGTAAT
Organism: Oikopleura albicans; assembly: GCA_004367875.1. Lineage (NCBI taxonomy): Eukaryota > Metazoa > Chordata > Appendicularia > Copelata > Oikopleuridae > Oikopleura > Oikopleura albicans. The sequence continues at coordinate 931,597 of SCLG01000008.1, read as the reverse complement.
TTTAAAGTGGTCTGTTTGGTCTTTTTATTGAAATTTTTATTTATCCATACTAAACTAATCGCCAACTAGTTCAAAAATCTACCATCCTACATTCAAAAAGCCATCAAACCACCAAAGGTCGTGCCCAACTATGGAAAGAATGTCAACTGGATGCACAATAGGTTGAAGCTTATTGTCAACTTACCCGGCGGTGAATCTGGGTAAGTTTTTGGACAAACCAAAGTATGATTTTAGTACGTCAAAACGGTCATGTATTATAATTTATAACAGTGTATCCCTTTTGTAGACCAATAGTTCGTGAACGAATATTTTTCAATAAAAAACATATTTTCATAAACTCGTCGTCGGAAAAACGTCCGAAAATCGAACGTCAACTATCATAGTTACGTTTTTCATAAATAAATAGATTTAAAACCACATTCAAATTTCATATCTTTCAATTACGTTAGTTTGCTGTAACCCGACAGTCGTCATTCACTAAGGTATTTAGGAAAATACCCGTAGACTAGATTTTTTGTTTCTCTCAACAAATTTGTACGCTTTTTGCAATATTATTACTCAATTTACTCTCTCTAGCAAAGATGCCGGAACTAAATTGAAAACTGCAGCTCTGGCGTATCCCAACAAAGCCGTCGAGATTTCCGGACCCGTCCGTGGCCACATCCGCCATGCCCAATATAATACTCCATGTGTTATGTACTCCGATGCGCAGATTGCAAACACTTTGATCAGGATTGGCTCCAACTTTTACGAGCTTAACTCGTGACCGCACAGTATAACCAAATTTGTGGACACGATTTCTTCAATCCTTAATAATTTTTGAATCACAAACTTTTACATCTCAAATTTGTGGCCTCGGCAGTTTTTAAAAGTAATGAATATGGATTAGTACCAAAATTTTCATAAATTTATAAAATTCACTTTCAATAAATGACGTTATAAACTTGGCTTTCCCAGAAGTTAACGCTCGTAATTTCATCAAAACGTACCGTATATGCACCTTGATAAACCTTAGACTAAGCATGGGTGGCCGCTTAATTGCCATTAGGTTGTATCCGCTTCAATGACACTGTTCAAGCACATACTGTATCAATTAGCTTGATTTACAAAAACTCATTCTAATAAAAAAAATATTACTTGGAAAAATGAACTTTAACACGCTACACACTCGCGGTTCGCATTCAAAAAGTGTGTATACATAACTGGATTGCAATATCTCAGATTGTATTTTTGTTTTTCAAAATATGTAGCCTCTTTTAAAGTCAAGCAGCGGCAGTTGGTGCTGATGTTCCGGATCCAAATGCTTTTGGAACTGACAACATTCAGATTGATACATCAACTCCAACTTTCAAAGCATGCCAAAACTTAAGATCAAACTCAAAAGTGACACAATCGAAATCTTTTCAGGTTAGTAAACATTTTAGTGTAAAATTTTTACATTGATATTGTATTGGTGAGCTTGGTGATAATCCTGTAAAACATGATCGGGTTCATGATCATATACTCGGAGTACATAATCGGGTTCTAAATCGGTTCATGATCCGGTTCCTGATCTTTTTCGTGATCCTGTTCATAATTATTCTAAGATCCGCTTTATAATCAGGATCATGACCAAATTCATGATCCGGTTCATGATTGGGTCATAATGCGGTTCATAGATACGGACCATAAATCCGGTTTATGATCCTTCTAAGTCTTCGAAAGTTAAACTAAAAGTAATCTGCTGCAAATGTCGTCATGGTGTCAGAGGGTTAAACGTAATCTTTCGAACTTATTTTCAACTAAGCGTCAAGCTATGAACACAAAAAAACGCCGGACTTCATCACTTAGATAAACAAATTCAGCCTCAGCAATCCAAGTCATTTAAGGTGAGAACAATCCATAAACACTGAAACCAAGATTTTTTAATACACAAAAAATCTGTATCACGTCATTCTTCCCCCATTTCATCTCATCACGAAATATAGTACATTTTCACTAAATTTCAAAATCACAAATTCCAGTTTCTGTTTTTTTTGCACCACAATTTGAAACAAACAATGTCACCATAAAACTTTTGGACTCCCTACTCCCAGTACGGACGTTTTTGATTCTCGAAAATAGCGTCCGTATTGGGAGCACCGTCCGTATCGGGAGCGTCCGTATTGAGAGTAGGGACTGTAATAATTGGATTCGCTTACGTTACATGTAGATAGAAAATTTTTATGGAACTTGATTTAAGTGTTACGCTTTGAGTGAACATAAGTTAACTCCCGGTACATAATCCTAAAAATACTTTCCATATAAACTTTATACTAGTATTATAAACTTTAAATTCAACCGCAAAAAACATTTTGTGATTTTTTTTTTGTTTGTCAAACAGTCCCGAATAAAAACGTAATATTTTTGTGGGGAGGTTAAGGCCAGTAGTTAGGCCAAACGGGGCGACCACGAGTTTTTCCGGGATAAGAATACCGCGACTTCACCAGGGACCTCTAGGTTAAACCACTTTATGTAAACATCTTAATTTTGACATCATTCTTTCATTATCATAACAACTAAAAACCCGTATTTCATGTATTTTTTTAGCTTTTGGACACGCTTCTTAAGTATCCATACCTTGAAGCCAACATGGAGCAAAACAATGCACTTGCAGAACAACTCAACCAATAAAAAATTGAAACTCTGTTTGGATATCCAAAAAAACCTTAAGATATCCATCTTGTAAATATTCTATCTTATCGATAATTTGCCTTCCTAGCTAATATTCGTAATAATGCGTTTAAGGGTTAAAGCGAGCACATCACTTTGATAATAATTTAAACCTGTTTCATCGAAGTCAGTATACGCTTCTGATGAATATATTTGATTTATTTCAGGGTCATAATCGTAGCTCTAACGACAGAATATATACGCAAAGAAAACCCCCCAAAATACCGATTGCTCGCAATTAAAATCAGCGGCATATTTATTTATTTTTTCTGGAATCTTCGAATTCAGAAATTGTCTTACGCGCTTTTTAATTGCCGCCAACCGGTAATTTTCAGGCTTCGCAATCAACAGCCGAAAATATAACAAATTACGGTAACGATTGGATGTTAACGGAAACAGTATTTCATTTCAAAAGTTTCAACTTTGTTTGATGATACTGTTTGTGACTAGGACTAGCACAGCATATCTGTTTTTCGGGTAAGGCCCACCTAGGTTGTCCAAAATCAGAAAGTCATAAATTTTGTGGAAGTGCGAGAAAAAAAGTGTACGGACTCCGTACTATGGAGCTCCACAAAAAAAGTTATGACTTTCTGAACATAAACTTGAATTGAATGTACGGAAATAGGATGGAAGGTTATTAACTTTGACAAACTTGGATAATTGTTGATGTTTTTATTATCCTTATTTCCTGATGAAAAACGAGTCAGTTCAAAAATATTTTTAGCAACCTAGGTCGATTTTTACCTGGGTTACTTTATTTAATAAACAAGAATCCACCATGGGAATTCAAGTTTTTAGCAAAAAGATTGTATTCCTAGGCTGGAGACGTAAACCTGCTATTTTAACCATTTTGCCTAAAAAATACTGTATTGCCTACATCGCATTCGAAACAACTTATCTGTAGGTGGCGCCACCAAGGACGGTGCCATTACAAAAATGAAATGGTACCCTCCTTTTTTTAAATTTTACTTCCTCTAAAGTTCTGTCTAGCTTGAGTTGTGACATTTGAAATTTTTCGACAGTTTAAAAAAACAACCAAGTTTATAATTCTTTCTAGGAGAACTGAAAACTATTGTCAACTTTTATTATTGCGCGCAATAAAAGACGTTTCCACAAATCACTGGCTTTATTTCTTGAACCACCTTGAATCATTTGAATCATGTACAAATTTCTCAACAATTCACAAATGTGTTAAAAGTGTTAAAATCCTTAAAAGTTTTAAGTTAAAAGGTCAGATTTTTTTCTAAAATATAAAAAAATTAATTAAAAAGGCCTCTTACAGGAGCTGCTTGTAAATTTCCTGTTACCCTAAACACATAGTTTTCAAAGAAGTATGTCTTTCAAAAATGAATTATTAAATTCGGCCCTTATGGTACACAGGCTATGGTTTAAACCCCATTTGTTAGCTTTTTAGGCTCAATTTTTTTTTAATTAAAAAAAGTTAAATCTCCGAACGTAAACGAAAAGTGTACGTCCTAAGTATTGAGTTGGTTACTAAGTCTTAACTGACGCATAAAAAGTAAACTCTTATGGTGTTTGTTTAGTTTTATGTACCTATTAATTTATTAACTTTAGGGGTTAGGTGTACCAATGATGTGATTCAAGCTCCCCAGTGACGCACTTTTGACTCAAACAAAAAAACGTTCGTCGGAATAAAACAAAATGATAATAAAGGTTATATTTTAAACCTAATTATCGAGTGGTTCCGATGGGTTGGTTCAGCGTACCTATCAACCTCTAACCGCATATTTGATTCGGTCTGTCACATTTGGTTGGGCCAAGAAACCTCACTAAATTCAACATGCGATGTTTTTAGCAGGATAATTATCATATTTTATTGCCGTTTAATGTACAATATACATGCTGCATTTACAATATTTTTATAATGGTAAAAACTACGATGTCCACAATAAAACCAATGGAAAAGGTCGAAATAAATTGGAAAGAAAATACAAGGGGTGGTAAACTATCATAAATGAAGCGAAAAATGCAAATACCTTATAAATAGCGTGAATTTCACGCCGTGAAATCTTTAAAATATAATTCAAAATTGTTTTTGAACAATACGTTTATAGTGTTGTCTAGAAGTTAATTTGAAAAAAATACAAAAGTTTCAATAATTTGACGCAAAATAAAAAAGTGGATTGTAACTTCGTAATCCAGTTCGGTCTCAAGTTTATCCAGTCACACGATAACGAGCTCTGAATGTTAGAAAATGTTATTAATAATAACTTATGATATTTGAAAACAACTAGAACAAACAATTAACTTTTAAATCCTAACAATGACTTATTTTCCCTTTTATTTTTACGGGTTTTTTCACATTTTATTGTAAAATACACTTGCTTTTAAAAGTATTTTTTTTTTACAAAGTATAAAACTTATTTATGTAGATCTAAAGACCGTGGACACCCTAGGTAAAATATTTTTTTTTATTTTCCATAGCCACATGTTCCATAAGGTTGAAGTCGATCTCCTTGGCAGCAGGAATGAACAGACTGGTAATACGTTCTTTGCCCGCAACATTTCTTTTCCCCATTATCGGAATTGTAAGGAAATCGTTCTGGATAGCTGCCACAGCATGAGTCCCATCTTGGACAGTTTGTTCCAGTGCACTGTGGGACACACTTTATCAGGGATTATAATCATAAAATTTTCATTTTTAAATGATGATTATTCTTACATCAAGCAGACTTCTGGCGGGGTAACCCAAAATACGTTTATAACCTATAGCCTATTTTATACAGGGCATATTTTTATAATTTATGGGAAAGAGTCATGAATTTTATTAAACGGCCTGTACGGTCACTTTAAAACATACTCAGTCCAATTTTAAGTTAAAAAGTCAATCGATGATCCCTACGAGCTGTTCTTTGAAGTTGAATGAGCCGTACTTGGAATGAAAGTCATACGAAGCGGTGTCCTCTAATTTCGCCAAGTCCAAAGCAAGTCTTTTGTCGCATTCACAAATTGCACGCTTACAAGTATCCTCCGCATCGACTACACATCAAAAATTACCAGTTGCCGACAAAAGTTTTAAATGAAAATATTAACGAATCACAAAAAACTCAATTGTGACTGTATTTACAGTCTTAGAAAAAAATTAAATTCCAAAGAAAATAGATTTTCCCGTTAGGAGTTAACAAATAGGACCAGTTTATTTGTTTTTTTTTTCTAAAAACAAACCGTCTTCAAAATCAAAACAAACATGACTATTATATGTCAAAGCCCAAAAGTTGCCGTTTATTCTAGAAAAATAACACGGAGCATTGTTCCGTTCTATTAGTTTTCTAGAATACAAAGGGCAACTTTTGGGCTTTGACATACAGTACGAAAAAATTTGTAAAAAATGAATTCGATGGTTTCTGCCTACGATTTTTATTTTTCGTCCGGCCCGTCAGGAGTTAATATGGCTAAGACGGGTATTGACATGCATATTTGGAGAGTTGATACTTCTAGGAACGAATATATGAAATAACTATATTAAATATTAACGTTTAATGACAGTGTGCGAATGTATGTGATATTTATTGCGATTTGATTTCTGTCGTCGTTCAGATAAAAAAAATAAATTATTGATACACTTGTGTATTACATTTGACTTAAATTGTTAAACGAGACTAGTACGCTTCATTGTTCACATAAATATAATATTTACATACTCGTCTCACATGAATTCCGGGCGTTTATGCTTTTAGTATTTTCTAGATGGGGATTTCCCGCATGGAAAAATAGATTTCTTGAAATTTAAATGTGAAAAAAATGTGTTCGGCGCTAGAGAGCCTTTCAACGGTGAAAAGGCTTCTGAGTTAAGAAATGCTTTCTTACCACTAAAGGGGTCTTTCATATTTTTCATTCAAAAAACATGTTTTACCTGTCGAACTGCATCATACGAATCAGGAAAATTTAGTTATGTCAAATGAAAAAATGAAATCTCACCATCTAAAAAATACAAAAGAAAAAACGTAGTAAATTCATGTAACACGGTCACTACGGCTATCGGACTCATATTTTATAAACTTTTTTCTCCAAAAAAAATCCATTTATATGTGTTGAATCATTTCTAAAGTTTTTTGAGCACTTTTTACTTACGGCATTTTAAACGACGTTCTCCTTTAACTTCATACCCTTTGTATCTTTCAAATGGTCTTGAAAATTGNNNAAACACATTACATTCAGTGACCGTCCCTGTATCCGACGGTATCTTTGCAGCTATTTCCATAGTCGATTTTTGCACATTTGTAACACAGTTGCATATCCCGACAAGTGGCATCGATTTCATCAACCGGCTGACCCCATACTCTATGAATATCACTCGCACCAGTGGGCATACACCAGCATCCATAAAAACAATATTTTCCAAAAACCGGCTCATATTGTAAATACATAATCATTTCCATTAATTTAGTAAATTTATCGAGTTCCTGCACAGTGTTTGAAAAAAACTATGAATTAAGGGGACACTATTATATAATATACAATTTGTATAATATTAAGGAGGTGAGGGACCTTTGGCCCAAAAAACTGTTGACGTCGATTTGATTTTTATCATTGAATTTCAAGGTCGGGAATCTTGCGTTTTTTCAATTTTTACTATTTTTCGTNTCAGAATCATATATAATATATATTTTGAATTTCAAAAAAACTATGAATTAAAGGGGCGCAGTCGGATTTGGTCGAATGTAGAAAAGGTCGAAGCCCTGAAAAGGTCGAAAAATAAAAGGTCGATAATGCCATAAAAGGACGCAAACCTAAAATGGTCTAAACCTGATAAGGCGGAAGACCCGAAAAGTTCAAAACTGAAAACCTCGAACTCGACTTTTTCAGGTCTCGCCCTTTCCCGCCATTTTCGACCTTTTCTTTTTCGACTTTTTCAGGGCTTCGACCTTTTCTGTATTCGACCAAATCCGACTGCGCCATTAAAGGGACACTATTATATTGTATAATATTAAGGAGGTGAGGGACCTTTGGCCCAAAAAACTGTTGACGTCGATTTGATTTTTATCATTGAATTTTTCGTGAATATTTTTTTATTAGACATTTTTTAAAAAATCTGAGACAACAGTTGTTTGCGCCTTGTTTAAGCGAAGCCTTTTGAACAAAACGCCTATAATTTAGAGGTAATTCTTCAAATTAAAAGTATAATTTGTAATATTCAAACACTGATCCTTCCATTCTTTATCTGCGACTAATTTACGCGCTAAATTATTATTCCTACCAAAACTACCAAAAGAAGTTAAATTTTTCAGTTTTAAATAGCTAATTCGTGCTTGGGTCTCTTGAAAAACAGGGTCATTTTTTGAGGCGGATTCAGGGTCAAAGTTCTCAAGTGAATATTCATACGACGACAGAAATTGTCCAAGTCCAGGATGTGCACGTGCTTCTTGTTTTGAGTTTGAAATTAAAAGAGTAATTCATTTTAAAAATGAAAATAATTAGTTAGTTAAAGAGCACTTTAAAATCCACAAACCTCCGAAATGTGTAAAATTTGGGGCAAATTAAGTCATATTAGTATTTGAAACCCTTTGAGGTCAATTGAGCTCATTTAGGTCTCTTGAGGTTATTTGAGGTGACTGTAGATCATTCTAGATAACTTGAGGTCATGTCAGGTCACTTGAGGTCATATTAGGTAACTTAGGTCATCTAGTCATTTGCACAAATCGTACACAAATTAAGTTTTCGAAATTATAGTACTGTTAAATAGATTAAATTAGTTTTAATTTTTTTTAACTGTATTTGTGGTAATTAGAAGTCATTAAAGGTCAATAGAGGTCAGTATACGTATATCATACGATATACATACTTCAAAACAAAAAATTCCAAACCCTATGCTAGTCCATCCTCTTGGTTGCTTTTGACCTCTGATGAATATTGAACGGACTTTGTAGTCGTGCTTGTCCCAACAGTTGGCTGTGTCATTTCACCTGTTTGTGTGGACATCATCAATTCTTAATAGTGAAGGACAAATATTATTTGCTGGCCCGACTTTTTAAATACTGTATTTCTCTTTTTCTCTTTTTATTAATTCTCTTACTCGTTTTTGATTTTAACTTGTTGTAAAAATCACCAAACTTTTTGCCCCGGCCAATGCCACGACCGCGCTGAAATAGGGACAATGTCTCGTCATTATCGAGGCCAACAAAGTCGTCGTCCGCCTGTAAACCTGTCAATTAAAATCGAAATCGGCAAAAGCCTAGTTTGTTTATAATCCCATCACCAAATCCTATCACAAACTTTATTCTACTTGCGACAATACTCGAGACAAAACTTTTTTCTTAACCTAAAAACATTGTTCTTAAATATTAATGAGTAATATAGCTAGTTTGGATACGGAAACTCAATTTTTGACTCATTTTATTACATCCAAAGTCTGTAAAAGAAGATATTAAATATTTTTTTGAAAGTCGTCCTATAGAATCTTGCGCGTAAGATGGGGAAAATTATACACGATAAATTATCCTTTTATAGTATTTTTTAGTTTCGCCTCAAAATTTTGCTTTTAAAATTTCTTTTGTTTTCAAAGTCTCGTTTTAACGTGTCAGAAATTCTTCAAATTTACTTTTTTAATGATACATGTATTATCTTTAAAAAGACATTGGCCGTTAATATCGGTTCCGGATTTTATACAACGTATGTTGGTTTTTGGTTATATAAAATGACATTTTTTATTCATTCCAGTTTTTAATTTGATTCCTTGTAAATTTCGATCTCTTCCTGTCAATATAGATAGCAACGTACAAATTCGCATGTTCAAGTTATCAAATATATTTTTTTTTATTTCGTTAGAATTTGGAAAAAAATCATTTATATTAACAATAGCGCCGCCAGTGATGGCCAAGTATAGAGAGTTCCAATCGGTAGCAAATAAACGCAATTTCCGACGAGGATATACATATAATTTTTAAATATTCAAATTTTCCCGTCCAATTTGATAAGGAATTTTTCTTTTCTTTTTTTTTAGTTCTATTATGAAAATTATTATGCAAAAGAGTTAAATTTTAATCTAGACTTGTCACAATAGATAGGCTCATTAATTTTACTTCCAAAATATAAGGCCGTCCGGTATGTAAAAAAGGAAATATATGTCAAAACAGGAACCGAGTGTTTGAAATTAATGAAAAAAAAACTTCAAAATAATTTAACCCAGTATATTTTGTGGATTACTGGGTACATCCTTTTCGATATGTGGGCCGTGTTTCGATTTGCGATGTGTCTTCCAAAAGAAAGAAGATTGAAATGTCGTCCCAAAAGGAAAAGACCCACAAATTACACTCGTTTTAAATTAAAATGTCAGTTTGGACCCCAGGCTAGGGGCTTAAGCTTTGTCCAATAAGATAAATTCTCAATTTTTACGAGTACATTATTTTGGCCCCTTGAGTGTCGAAATAATTTTAATACTTGAGTACCGAGGACGGTGAGAAAAGGGACCGAGGACTGTACATGAAAAATTGAAAATGAGAGCTCAAAAAAACAAATCCCTGGTGATGTAGGCCGGTTAATACTTTGAATTTTTTTGAGCTCTCATTTTCAATTTTTCATACAGTCTCGTCGGTCCCTTGTCTCATCTCTCACCGTCCTCGGTACTAAAGTCTAAAACGCGGCACTCAAGGGACCGAAGGACTGTACTCGAAAAAAATGGCAATTCCTCATACATCCCCTGCGCAGGCAAAAAACGTCAACATAACTGCGCAATGTGTAGGCGCGTTTGCTAAAATGTAAATTACGAAATTTCGCGAAAAAATAACGAAATATTACATAAAGATGACGAAATCTTACATTTCGGCAACATAACTGCGCAGGGGCTGTATTGTACAAAGCTTAGGCCCCCAGCCTGGGGTCCAAACTGACAGTACTATACTAAATTGATATTAAAAAAACTAAGATTCTTCTTATTTGATAATATTTTTCACCATAAAATGGAGGAGAAACGGAAAACCCTTGGTTGTATGTAACTTTCAGGCCATATTTTTCAACACTAAGGGATGGCTCATAGTTAAACCGTTATTATTCAATTTCGACATTTTTTCGCAAATTATTCAATATGTCAAAACGTCTCTAATTGCTTACTGCTTTTTTCTCGTCATTTAAGAGAAATGTTTGGAAAGCTTCTTACATGTTTCAATTGTGAGTTTAATTTGATTGCAAGCTTAATTCGAAAACAACTTGAAGTTATTTTGAGCCACCATAGTTAAAAATTTCAACTCGACAGTTTTAATCCAGATAAAATACTTATTTCTAAGTCCTTATTGATTATTAAAAAGCCACAGGTCTACAACTATTACCACCCATCCATATTTTGTACCTACTTGGTTCTTCTTGACATGGAAATGTTCGGAAACGGTGTAAATTAATTCCCAAAAAGCACATGCAATTTTTGCTCACATAAATAACTCCTGAGGGACGTAAGGCACCGTGCGCCATACATTCGTTGTTAATTCTAAAATTTCC
>SCLG01000008.1:837960-919028 GCA_004367875.1 Oikopleura albicans | reverse complement strand
GCAAAAGTGTATAAAGAATTAAAATGAATATTTTTACAAAATGTTTCAAATCAAAATTATAAATATATTATATATATATATATTTTTGTTAATTTTGAAAAAAAAAGTATAATTGCATGCGTAAAATTGGGGGGTTAGTTCGTGTGGAATTGACGCATCGATCGTGACGAAGAAAGAAGACCAAAACTTTATTTTCTTCACGATATACATCAATAATATGCTGATCGTCTAAAAATCTGATTAAGTTCGATGTAAAACGATATAAAACAGATGTCTACAACAAAAAATCGAACTTCATTTTGAGTTTTTTTTATTCACTATGAGTAAATGATAACTCTTGTGTGGTGCGCTTGTGACGAAACACCATTATGGGGGCGGGTCGTCTGGGGATTTAAAAAAACGCAAATGAATTTTTGTCTTTGCCCAGTTGAGAAATATAGATATTGATCAACGTACCGCGATCAAAGTAGTTTTTATCACCAAATTTTAGACATACAAACACAGAAAAAAATAAACGACATAAACATGAATTTTGTTATGAAACAGGCGTTGGGCGGTAAGTTCAGCTTTTAGATTTTATTTTTTTTGTGATTTTTGCCGATTTAAATCCGGATGTCTGGTGTTAGGGATGGGTTTTTTATGTTGTAGACTATTATCTGGTATATTTTGGATAAATCGGATTAGGTTTTTTAACCGAATTTTTATGTGATTTTACGATCAGAGACTTCGCGATGTTATTAAGAAGAGATTTTATAAAATTTTGTAGACATACATGTACTGATCGGCCATACAGTATGGCCTAAAATGAAAAGGGACTCTTGCATGTTATTAGTCAGCCAATCAGAGTTGAGGAAAGTCTTAGTAATCATTGTTCCGAGTAAGTTTTACATTTAAAATTTTTTTTTAAACTAGCCTCTAGTCCCATTTTTTACAACAAACGACATTAAAATAATTCTTTGTTTTTTGAATGATATTTTTTCAGTGAGTTTATATGGATACTCCATGCGGACTCAAGTTAAGAATAATTTCAACTTTTTCGTCCAAAAAGTGTTAAGATAAATGGATTTTGTTTAGTTTATGGGGTGTTTGGTAGGATACAGCCCTACCCCTCTTAAGTACCACCCTCTTAAGTGACGTCTCCTCCTTAAGTGCCGCGTTTTTTACGATTTGAAAACACACTATTTAAGTGCCGCATTTTTTCTTTTACGAAAAAGGCCCATGGAAGCAAACCCCTCTTAACTGCCGCCGATCCTTAAGTAGCGCGTTTTGTCGGTTCGAATGCGGCACTTAAGAGGGGAGGGCTGTAATAGGAAATCGTGATACGCTTCGGTCGAATACGATAACTGCCTTTTTAAGATAACTGATAAGGGATACCCTGTGTCGGAGTCCAGACTGACGAACTGAAAGCAATCTAAATATGATTTTTCTGGCTACTTTCGCATTACTGCGGCAGTCTGGATTCCGTCATACGGTATTTTTCGGAGTCTCATATTTTTTCAAAAATTGTTTTTCTAAAACCCGTGGTTAAAAATATACTTCATTTCAGGTGCCCAAAAGGACCTAATGGCGAATATGCCAGGAAAGACAGAGGTTGATCCGGAAGAAGAAAAAAGGCAACAGGAACAGCTTATGGCAATGGAAGACGCGGAAAGAGAACGAAAAAATAAATGGCAAAAGTCAGAGAACCAAAGAGAAGGAATGAGGCAAGGAATAAGAGACAAGGTAAGAAGTTAATAATTTAAAACGGACACTTATGGTAGATCTTGGTTCTCATTATGCTTTTTTTACTGAGTAAAATATTCAATTATCTAATATATTTTAAAACACTATTTGTATGAACGTCGAATATCTGTCGCAACTTTAGCGATATGTTCGTGTACAGTTTTGTCTATATATCTCTATCTCTCTCGCGAAATGCGCTCCTGTCGTGCATTTTTTTTAATATTCCGGACGTGCATATTCAATGATCATGTGTTGAGACTGATGGTTATGGACGTGTGGGACATTTTTTTTGCAAATTTTGTATAAGAATCTTAAAACCGGTATCTTTACAGAAGAAACTTTGAAATTAAAGTGGAGAGTTTTTACATTGCGAAGTCTGTGCGGGCTCAAACTGCCAATGACCCGACTGCCAGTTTTGGCGCTAGAGAACCAAAAAGCTGCGAAAACTGTGTTATTCACTTTTTCTTCGTCATATTTCTACTCAGCGTTTTACATGAATTTCCGTATTTTCTAGATGGCCAAACTCCATTTTTTACGCACTTCAAAAACTCGAACAATGCTATCTAGAAAATACGAGAGGAAAACCGGCGGAAATTGATGTAAACGCTGAGTAGAATCTGTAGAACTTTTCTGCCTCTCTGCAGGTGTATATATTAGTGGTTCTATATTTCTAGCATTTTATACTATCATCCGAGTCTTATCTCCCAGTCGGTTCCCAGTTATTTCGGTTTATACGCAAAAACAGTGACAAATTTTAACGCTGGAATTTTTATGTTACCAGTATTAGCAGATAATTAGCCACTTACTTTTAATGGCTTTACTGACATTTTCTAACGATGCTCTTGTACTGATGAGTCCCTTAATGGTCAGTTTTTTGGCGCTTCAAAGTGGCCATTAACTCTCACGAGTCACAGGTGTTCTCATAACCCGTAGGTGTCACATTGTGACGATCGTCACAAAACCCCGTTGTGACTGTTTTTAAAGTAAAAAATTCGTCGCAAAAAGTGTTTTGTGGGGTATTCAAACATGTTGAATCCAACTAGACTAATAAAAAACTGACCAGATGTCTCCAAAGTCATCTCGGGAAGATTTTTGAAAAAATTTTGAGAAAAAAAAATTTCCAATTTTTGTTCCAAAATTTTCTCCATGGAATTTGGTTTGACCCGTCTATCAGCGATTTTTGATTTGAACCCGTTTTCNACTGGAATTTTTATGTTATTAGCGGCTGATAATTAGCCACTTACTTTTAATGGCTTTACTGACATTTTTCTAACGATGCTCTTGTACTGATGAGTCCCTTAATGGTCAGTTTTTTGGCGCTTCAAAGTGGCCATTAAGAAGAGCAGGCCTGCAGATACGACAATTTGGAAATAAGGTTCATGCATTGTAAAAAATGGAGAAAAATGTCATTTTGTTAATGAAAAATCGAATCTTTTTTTTTTTTGCTCATTGTACGCAAGTGTCCACGCTGTCTTGGCTTGCCACTCTGCGAAATTAAAGTGATAAAAGGCATAGCAACAAACGCAAAAAAACCAGTTTACTTTATTTTTTTTCTTTTCGAAAAACTAAACAAATATGAATTCGGACATCTCAAGACAGGTTCAATTAACGGGCCGTTTACGCTTTGATGATGATTGAATATTTCATTATCTTGGACCCTGATTTGTGTACTGTATAACTGTATTAAAGACGTGCAAATTAGGATGTCACAAATTAAAATGCACATTCATGCTCCTGTGCACATTAGGAGGGTAAACATTAAAAATATTAATATGACTGTACTTGATCACACAATACGTCCTTTTAGAAAACATTTTAAGAACTATTTAAGAAGTATTTTCCATGATCGAGACTTGTTAATCATAAGTACAAGATATTTTATATCTTTATTTGCCAGATATTTCGTTAAATTCTGACATTTTCAATGGAACAGTCGTAAAAAAATACCATTGAAAATGTCCGAATTTGACGAAATATCTGGAAAATAAAGATTTAAAACATCTTCTACTTATATTTAAGAAGTATACAAAAATGGTCACGAATAAATACTTCCTTATTTTGCACGTTTTTTGGACGAAATTGCACATTAAGAAGGTCGATGCTATATTCGAAAAATCGGATTAAACTATTTCCTATTGTTTTTGTATTCCAACTTAAATTCTTAAATAATTGGCAAAGATGAAACTGAGGAAACTAATAATGAGCATTTCCATGTTCAATGACACTTATTACGCAGCCGATCTGAAGCCGAAATAATTCCGATTAGTGTTTGTATGTGAGTTAAAGAAACCTACGATCCCATAATTCCGCGTCGGTTTTAAAAACAAAAATTCAGGCGGAACAAAACAGGCGTGAATATTTTCTGACACAAGAATATGCCGGGATGGGATATGGTTCGGTTGCTCAATTAACGCGCACGCTTCCTTCACATATTATAATATAGGGGTCAGAATAGAAAATCAGATCTTTGATGATTTAGAACGCCACCTAACCAGTTATCTTAACACCATAATATCAGTTTTCCGTTTGTTTGCGAAAATAAAGATATCATGCTAAAATTTACATACAAAAATTCTAAAAAAAATGTTAAGATAATTAGGTACGCGGCGTAAAAGTACCTACCTTGGCAAAAAAACTGTTAAGATAACGCAAGTTTGTTAGGTCAACCGGTTTTAACTTGTCACAACTTAATGGGTGTATTTAAATGCCCAAAGGCAACTTTTGGCGTCGCCGAGGCCCTGTCCTAAATGAACTGAATTATAATAACATGGCGTAATCATTAGACACGACCCGTCCGATTTATTTAGAAAACCCAAAAACAGCCTGGAAATAATGTGACATGCTGCGTAGTGGTTAAACTGAAACAGAAGTTCTAGAGGGGGTAAACTTTCAATTTCGGGTACGCACGGTGGCAAACGTATTAATTATCTTTGGAGTAGTTAATTTATAGCCAGAGCAAGGGCAAAGGAGAACATGTATTGATACTATAAAATATAAATGAAGGTTTCTTCAATATTTTTTTTTGTCTTTGTCTTTTCTTTTTCGACTAAAAAAGACAAAATTGGTTTGTATATCATGTACGTTGCACGCATATATGTGGCTTCGTGTCTATCAAATTCAATCAGCTTGACAAGTCCCAACTGAATTTGCGTCCCAGTGGGTACAATAGAAAACAATGAAACTTTATTGGTCGCGATCTAATTTTCTTTAGCGATTGAAATCGATACAATTTATTGGCACCAAAATCTGTAATTGTTTGCTGAGATAAATATGGCATAGAATATGTATATACGCCGTATATATTGAGTGGGGGTGAAAATATCGCCTTTTCTTAAATTAAATTTAATCAAAAAGGTTGTTTTTGTTTGCGGGCGGAATTTAAATACAGTAATGAATCTTGAGTTTTGAAAAAAAAAACTCGCATTTTTTTATGATATGTGTTCACAATCAGTTAACCCCTAAAAACATGTGTCGAAAAGTTCCCTGGAGACATAATGTGGACGATTGTCCACACGGCCGATAATTTGTATTGTTATGTTTTATGATCAATTAAGTTATTAATGTAATTAATTCATTATTATCTGTTGTTATTTTTAATTGTGCTCATGAATTACATTTAATTATATACATGTAGCATTTTGTAAAAACGTCAATTACAGACAATTGTTTACTCAAAAATACATCTCAAAACTTTTGGGGAAAAGATGACTTATATAATAAGCTATATTCGACAAGCCTAAATATTTTTGATTTTCAAAATTTGAAACATATAACTCAAAAGTTGGTGTTTAGTTAACTGTTAACATTTTAACGGAAAGATTTTTGAAAACGTAACAGAATATTTCCCCCTTCTTCAATCACATATTTCATAGAGGACAACAAAGAAGTAGACTGTGTCAACTTTAAATTAAAGTCTTTAATCGATGGGCATTAAACGAATTGTGATCAAATCTTACGTGACGTCTTTTAATTTTATGACAAATGACATTTTTGATCTTGTATGTGTGCATTAACCTTTGTTATCCTTGGATTATTTTGAAACGCAGTTTTTGATCACGAAATTAATTCGATTTTCAATTTGACGGTTGTTGTGAAGTGAAAGTATCAAGTTCTGACATCCACAACTATACATTTATCTTCGCAAATGTTTTGTTCAAACAGTCTTAAAATAGTTGGAATGTGTTAAGATAGTTGGGCAAGACCTTTTGCAAAATTGGAAATTGCGGTACGTTTCGGGTAAAAATGTGTTAAGATAACTGCTTAGGTAGTTAAACTTTCGCATTTTAGTATTTTTACCGTGGTGCTCCTAAGCCACGTGTATTTTATAATGATCTATTTTAGGTCAAAAATACTAAAATTTGAAAGTTGAACTACCTAACCAGTTATCTTTTTGGACACATTTTGGACCGAAACGTACCGCAATTTCCAATTATCTTAGCAAACGCCATACCCAATTATCTTAACTTATTTCAATTATTTTAAGACTGTTTGAACAAAACAGTTGTGAAGATAACAAGTTAGGTGGTTTACAGGTTGTACGTGTAAACTTTGTAGATATTACTAAAGCCTTGGTGATTTTCAGCTATTATAACCGGTAGCTAACTTGAACTTAGTGTTTCAGCATATATTTTAGCATATTTCGGATATTTGCGGATGAGTTGGTATAGTAATCGATCTGTTTAATGAGGTTTAATAAATATATTCATTAGTTCACAAAATAAATTGAAACAAAGTACTTTGCAATAAGAATCTTACACTAAAACTTAAAGACAAAACAAATTTGGAGTGGAAAATTTTCGTAAAATTTTGATTATCCGGTCTCAGCTGGCTAAACTAGTATCCCACAAACAAGGCCGTGAATTGGATATATTTTATCCCATTATGTATGAGTATGATTAGTTACGTCATGACGCGCCATGTCTTCACAGCAAAAGGTTTCATGTTCGAACCCAAGGCTTTCTTCACTTTTTAAAACTAAATTGGCCAGTTATAACGTCTATTAGTGCATTTGTGACTATTTAAACTTATTCGCCATAAAAATATATAAGAAGGCCCCGTAGGGCAGAATTGGTATTGCTGACCCCCACCCCTCAACTTTGTGAGAAAATTCCATTTTTTTGCGGATTTTCTAAAAATTAAGGCGCGCCTTCGCGTGCTATACAACGCTGTACTTTGAACTTTTCTAGGGTCAGGCTACGGGTTATCAAAAAGTCCTTCCCCTGAGAGTTAACATACAACACTTTAGTTAACACTTTTTCTGTTTTGCCCATATTTGATCCTGATTGGCCATCTTGATGATATTTTAATTCTTGTACTTTTTTTTTTTGGAAAATTGTAAATTATATTTTTACTTTTATGACCCTAACCGTCTATCTCCCACTATAATTTATTTTTAATGAAACTTTAATAGATGATTTATGGAGTAGTGTCTTGACGTGACGCTTTCCTGGGTTTTAAATGATTGACATTTGACGGTTAAGATCGTGCCATACGTGTTTCCGTTAAATAATATGGTTATATAATTGATTTTGCATAATTTTTAATTCATTATAGTATGCCATTAAAAGTCCAGATCAAAAAGCCGCCGAGGAAGCTGCCGCCGCCGCAGCCGACCGAACCGGACAAATAGGTGTACCACCAGGTTTGCAAGGCATGGCCGATGACGAAGCTGCTGATGAAAGTAAGTATTTTTGTCGTACACCACTTAGCCAGAGCACCGCAGCATCTTGCAAAAGAAGTTTTTCGTGGAAAAGCCATTTGGTTTTCGCAGAAAACGTATATCGCAGAATTTTCGCAGAAATGCTTCTGCTGAGCATAATGCTGCCATTTGTGGCTTTTATCAGAAAAATATTTTTTGCATAGATTGAGCGAAAACCTTTTTCTGCGAGATGCCGTGGTGCCCTTAGCCAGTTATATTAACAGGCACTGCGGCAATTCGGCAACGCTTTTGAAAGAAAAAGTTTAGGGGGAAAATGTTTATGAAAGAAAAAAATATTCGGGGAAAACGTTTATCAAGAAAAAACGTTATTTGGGGATATTCTAAGGAATTTTTAATGTATCAAAAATTTTTTTCTTGGGAATTTTTAACATAATTATACTGCTTGAAAAACAAACGAAAAATGTTTTACTCAAAAGGTGCTAGCAAAGCGGATTGTTTAACCATAATTGGTTAGGTGGTTATGTTACAAAATTATTGTTGTACCTCGAGGCAAAACTACAGGTTTAGCCTAATGAAAATCGGCTGAGAGTTTCTAGAATAGAGCAATTTTCTTCTTTTTTATTGCAATGGGGTGCTCCAATTGGCCACTATCAGTTTAAAATATGCAGACACGGTATAACACGCGTTTCACTTCAATCCAAACTGAGTAGGTTATAAAAAAAACAAAGCAGCCAATCAGAATTCTCACGGACACACTATTGGTTTTGCTTACTACGATTGCCGCCTCCTTTAACCTCCTCAGTTTGGATTGAAGTGAAACGCGTGTTACTAGAAACGCGCAGCCGATTTTCATCAGACTAAACCAGTAGCACTTCTGTCGTCACCGAGTTCGCGAAGTCGTGTCTAATGATTTTAAAAAAATTTGCTTTTTTTGAAGTCAGAAGACACGGCTCTGTGAAATCCAAACGAATCTTCTACGAATAATGACCTAGAATACCCATTGAGAAAGGGTAATTGTATATAAGCTTATATATATATAACATTAACATGCTGACTGTTTCAGGGCTTTTTTGACGGCGATTATTTCTTTTCTGGACACTTTAAGTGACTTCTCTGAACGAAGTGCGATTATTTATTATTTTTCATATGTGGGTATTATTTTATATATCAGAATATTACTTAACTCGTCCCCGTTCAAAGTCTACATTTTTGCAGACTGACCCTCAATATCGCGTAATTTATTATGATACATACCTTTAAAAAATAATTCGTTTTGACAACTTTATCTCAAATTTTATACTCTATTTTTTTTTCTTACTGAAAATTAATTTTTTTTTCACTCGGTCACACAAAGCGATAGTTCGCGTGGCCATTTTTCTGTTTCCTGCAGATGCGCGTGATCTATTATACTCCTAATAGTTTAGTTTACCGTTTTATTTTTTGATATCAAACCAAGTAACACATGTTTTTTTAATTCTAGTTGAAATTTCCAGTAAACAAACAAATTTGTTTGCTTTTTGTTGAAAAAGACGAAAGAAAAAAAATATTTTTTTTCCTTCGAAGTGATATGATTAAACGGTCGGTTTGAACTCTAATTTTAAATTTTATTACAATTTTTGATGTCTTAGCGTATGCACAAGACTGCCAGCTTGCGAACAAAAAAATAATCAAGGAAAAATATTGAACCGTTTGTTCTTAATCGCCTTAGAAGCGCGAGTCTGCAAAAATGTAGACTAATGACGGGGACGGGGTGCGTCTTTTCGCGAACGGGGACGAGTTAAAGGTAATTTCTAAAATATAACTTGCGCATTAAGAGATAGGATAATAAGATGTGGTTTCATCTTATCATATGAAAAAAGTCCTATCGATTCCAAGAATTTAAATGCGGATAGTTAGCAATACTATGTAAACTACAGTCAGAGGTGTTCTAGATCTGTATTTTAAATTTACGAAATTCGTCCACATTTACAGAGACGTGCACATCTAGAGACCCGTGACTGTAAATATCATATTAACTGGTAAAACTTATAACTTGTACGGCGACGTGCGGTATTATAGACACGCAGATGAATTTATTTCAGAGACTATCGTAAATGGACGATACGATATAAATTATAAATTTCATATTGATTTTAAAGATTTACTTTAAAATATCAATGCGACAAAAACAACATACGATATGTAACGTATCATTTCATGTACAATGTGTATTTCGTGCATTCCATTAATACAGAATGACTTATTCAACATTTGTTTTCATATGCTTTCCGTGCTCACAAATGGGAAGCTGTCCAAGTAATTGTGTTAAGCAAATAGTTCATCCCGGGGGACTTTCTTTGTACTTTCCCATAAGGTTAAGTTTATTTTTTTATCTATAATACAAAATGGCTCCCGAATAAAGGTAACATCTGAATTGGGAAAGTTGGGAAAACGGAGAAACTTGAAAAGTGAGAAAGTTTTTGCTATTTTCAAATTTAGGCTATATGATATAGGGCTGGTTAAAATGTTAAGGCCTAAAAAATGACAAAACTAAGAAGACTTTTTCGGACCTTAGGTTAAAGTCTTTAGCTATAAAAAGTTCAAAAATACATAATGTTATACATTTTTAAACATAATTTTATAACTTTTTTTCTCCCAAACAGATTATTTCTTAAAAACAGTATTATCGAAAATTAACTACACGTGATGCGCCGTTAACCGGCCACTAAATTCTTAAACGCTTTTTAGGCCAAAATGGGGCCTTTTTTGTGACGATGCTCCTTTTTCGGACGTTTTTTCGAGAATCGAAAACGTCCCAAAAACGAGTAAGGACTGTACACGTTATTTATCTCATAATGTGAAATAAAAAAACGTGGGGCACATGTATGTTATACCGCGGTATACGGTATATATGTCCTATCTAAGCTGGAACAGCTTTATATGGACCTGTTAAACATATTTACATATATTTTGTCATGCACAAAATAAATCAAGGAAGCCGGGAATTATTGGCATCTAATATTGACTTTATCTTTATTGACTTTTTATTAAGGTTTCATGGGTCAAGCGGAAAAGATGATGGAAGATACCAAAACAAAAGTTGCCGAATATTCCGATGCAGCTATCGAAAAAGTTCAAAACTGTAAGGTTTCCTAATGAAAAAAAATACGTCACTTTTTTAAACACGCTGACACTGTAGGTAAACGTTAACAAGACTCCTATTGTGCTCAAGTTTATTTTTTTTTGTATTATCGGCATTTTTTGAACTCGGGGCACTTTCAATTTTGAAATTTTCTATACTGACAGTGACCTTCAATATGCCGCGTCAGTTATTTTACGTACGACATTAAAAATCTGTAGCTGTTTAATAGCTATTGATGTATATGTTATGTGTAATTTTTGTGGCATTTTTATGGGATAATATCAGTTTCTCTCTTGACGTGCGTTTTAATTCGGAAGTTTCTATTTTTTTCCAATTTCTAATCCCAGAAAAATCCTCTGACAACAAATTAACATTTAAGAAATAGATGCTTAATGTCACATTAAAAGAGTTAATGGTAAAACAATGAATCATAGTTAAAATTTATTCATTCATTGTATATATTTATACAGTCCGTGAGGCATAAGTTTAAAGTTTTTACTACTACAGGAACTGTTCCAGATATGACTGCTAAAACCAACTAACTAGCGTGAAAAATTAAACTGTAAACGCAATTTATCGTGATTTTTGAGTGAAATCGGCCCAGGCTACGATTTTTTACGGGTCATCATATTTCATTTCCGGTCACTTCCGGTCACTTAAAAATATGAAAATAAAAAAAATCCAAAACTATAACCGGTCCATAAATTGGCCGTGTTGACTCGGATTCTTAAAAGACATTCGACACTTTTGCCAAAAAGATGACCGGAATGCGCCGTAAAGTTGCACACTTATTAAGCTTAAAGCTACAGCTGCTTTAGGTCAAATTTTTCATATGTTTATCTGAAACCACTTCAGCGTTTAAAAAACGGGTAGGTAGTTTTTTAGAATGTCGGATTTAAAAAAAAAATCGTTCTCACCGTATTTATCATCGTTATCAAGCACATTTTAAATGTAAATTTTTGGTTGAAAATTTGTAAAGAACCTAATTATTTTAACAACAGTTTACGTTATGTATCAATTATTTCATACATGAAAGTAATATAATCTACATTACCAACGTTCCATAATCTACTTTGTACCACCTATTCTTATTGGGGGCGCCCTGAACTTACCATAACTAAATTGGAATTTTTATTTCGAGGCTCAATTAAAAACAAAACTGGAAAATTACGGCCGGTTGTATACCCACAAATTTCGTCCAAAAACATAGTTATGGTTAGTTCATCACGTTCACCTTCATGTCCTTCGCAATTGCATTCAAACACTCTGTCAGCATTTGATTCAATTCTAAACGAACATTCAAACCCGAGGGATATTTATTTTAATGTCCTAGTGGGGCACCGTCTGAATTAAAGTTCTGATAAGATGAAACAGGTACTGGTGTGGATAATGAGTTTGTCACCGAGTTGAACGGGCCTAGTCGTATATTGACTATCAAGTTCAGCTCAGTGAAAAACTCGTTACTCACACCAGTACCATATTCCCCATATAAAGGAGTCTTCATTTTTTGGTTATTTTGTTTTCATTTGAGAATGTGGTACCTTTTTTATCTTATTAGATCCCTACTCCAAAACAATAAATTAAAGAACGGCCAAATAAATAAATATCTGACTAGAGCTAAATCAGTCAAACATTTTTTTACATAATCCGCAGAAGGTGTAATTGGTCCACAACAGTTCGGCCAATTTTGCGGTCTTCATATGCCCCGTTTTTCATATTAATGTTATTTAGTTAATAATGTATACAGTATACAATATACCAATTACGACGGTGCCTCTTATGGACTATACTAACCTTAATAATAATTCTAATACTAGTAGAAGAAATGAAACCCTTTCTTAGTAATCATACCCTTACTTTAGCGCCCTGTTAACAAAATAAAATATTTTCATTGCATAAGTTTAGTACATTAACAAATATATTATCTTAATGATTATTATATTAACAATATCATCATATTTTCAACAAATTCCCAAAAAAACTTTTTTTGAAATTTTTCCTGTCAAATTGTCGCCAAGTGTTAAGAATCGGTGGTTAAAATGGCCACACAATTTATAGAAATTATCATTTTTTGGCTTCTTTTGAATGTTTCTTCTTGGGTATTCGTTTAAGTTCTTTTTAAACTAATTTTAAAGAATCTTCGAACCAAAATATTCCAACCAACTTTGGCTTTTAGAATAGCAGATATTTGTTGTTATTTGCCACGCTAACAACTCACACGCCATAAGTATTTATACATAGATATTTATAAACACCTCGTACCGGTTATGTTAACACTTTTTGGACCCTTATGAGGGCCCCGTCTTAAAAAAACATGTGTATGTTCAGTAATGGCAAACAAAATTGAAAGAGTTTTTAGCAGTTTTAGTGAAAACAAAACTCGTTGAAGGTGTATTATATTTAATAAAATAATATAAATTTTTTACAGTACTTACTTCCAATACGGACGCTGTTGATTACCGAAAATAGCGTCCGCATTGGGGTGAATTGTCACAAAGTGTCCATTTTTCGTCTGCTTTGGGGACCTTTTTCTCAAAAATCGTCCGTATTGAGAGTAAGAACTGTATGTCAGATATTGTTAGGGCTATATACCGTAAATAATATTTATTTTTTATGTTCATTATTACATGAAGATTTATTTGAAAACAACTATAATTGCTGACTGTCAAACAAATGCAAAAATTACATAATTGAATAATGTGTCATATTTATAAAAGATTTATAACCGGTTTATTCCGGCTTTGTACTTCCGCAATACATAATTACTATATAGTCTTTGTAGTTTTATTTGTACGCACGCTAGACCCCGGTTTATTAGGGGAAATAATCAATCGGAAAAAAATATATAAACAAGTGTAAGATTCTTGTTAAAGATCGTACTGGTGAGAATTTTGTGTATTTTGAGCAGGAGTGGCTATAAGCTTGATTTGAAACAACGGCGCCTCGATTTTAAACTTGGGCATATTTAATGGTTACTTTTTAACAAGCTACTTTTTTAAGATTAAGAAGTTGACTATTCCGCAAAATTTCTAAATGGTTTAAAAAGACTGACATTTTCTCCATATATAATATATTTTTATACAATATATACATTTTTCATGCTGTAACCTTATAACCACCCCTTGTATGTTCGCGAATATTGTCGACCTTAACAGTTTCTATGGGAAAGATCACCTGATAGTTGACAAAATTGCACACGATACATCATAACGTGTCATATTTATAAAATATTTATCACCAACTTGTACCGGCTTTGTACTTCCGCAATACATAATTACTTTATTGTCTAATTGGTTTTCATCTGAAAGCAGTCTGATGTTTTCTGTACGCCAACTGACACAAAGTGATTAATCCGAGGTACGAAACTGCTGACAAGAAAACTTTGAAAAAAAAGCAATCAATCAGACCAAAAATAAAAAATGAAAAAATCTCATTTTGAGAAAAAACTGAGAAAATGATTATTTTACTTTTTGCGATAATTAGAGAGTCGAACATGCGCCATTTGCCCGAACGAATAGATGTGTTTGTCATGTCATCGGAAATTCCGATGGAAATTAGAGGACAGTACGATCTCATTAATTCAACCTTGTACCAGACAGGGTGTCCACAGTTTTCTTCCACTTCATTGGATAAAATATCATATCCACAGGATATGCCGTTAACCGTGTAGCTCTAAACCGTCGTTTTTGGACTACTTTTTTTTCAGAGCCAACGCCTACACGGTCCGCCGTTAACCGTCCAGTTTCCATTAAACGTCCGTTTTTTAGTAAATTATTTTGAATATTTTCTCATTGCTTCCATAACAATTGTATCATATAGCAATATTAAAACTTTTTCAATGGTCAATTGGGTCAAAAAGTATAAAAAATTAAAAAAGATATTAACAGTCATAGAAAAGAGTCACGTGTTAGATCAAGTTCTTAGATAAAAATGGCTATTTTCCGTTAACCGTCCACCCTATTTTGCCCACGCATTGCGCCGTTGACCGTCCGGAACCGGGTTAACCGTCCAGTTTTGAAAACATTTTCGTGGACGGTTAACGGCATATCCTGTGTAATACTTAAAGTGGTATATTATATTACTTAAAGTTGAAATTATCAAGAAAATTCGTTCACCTTCAATATGACAATTTTATTTGATTTTTATATTTTTTAATATTAGCAATAATCGAAAAATTTAATATTGCTAATATTTAGAAGTATTAAAATTAAATAAATAAAATCGAACCAATACGGTATACCGCCGCGGTATGGTTGGGGATTAAGAAAATTTAACTCTAGCCGAAATATGAATAATATACACAGTCAGGGGTCTCTAGATGTGCGCTCTCTAGATGTGCACATTTTTCAGAAATAAAAAATGCACATCTAGAGACCTCTGACTCCATTGAAACTTGTTCAACAAGAAATTTTGATATTACCTTTATAATATAATCAAGGGCGTAGTTGAAGCAATCCAGTCAAACCGTTTTTTTTTATTTGTCGTTAAGAACTAATCGACCAAAAATAGATAATTTTTTCGTAAAAATGCAGCAAATTTGAATTTGTTATTAAATTGGATTCAAGTTCGCCTACCATCCTTGCCGATTGGCGCGAACAAACCTAAATTTCTCATAATGTGACCCATTGTCCAATCAAAATGTGCGCCCAAAGATAAATTGAGGGACGCCTCCGCAATTACGTCATATCTCAATCATATTTCATTTTTTCGACATTTAGTGTGAGGCTTTACTTCTTCCAATGTATTGTGTCGAAACTTTCCACTGGAAAGCCCTTATATTACTAGTATTTGATTGGTCAACTTCACATTCTATCTACTTGATCTCCCTAAGAAATTCTAGAGATAGACGAAATAAAACTAAGTCTAGAGAAATTACGTCATTTCCGGTGGGTCGGCTGTTTTTCTAACACTCCAAAGCAACACATTTTAAACCTATTTTCACACAATTCAAACGCATAATAAAATCCAATGTGGTAAAACTACGATTTTATAGGTGTGCTAAGTACTGTATCAAAAATATTTGCCAGCATTGTTTTTGTGGTCACCCAATGTCAGAAAACAGGACTCGAATTTGGGCAAGTACACATTTTTATAGAGCAACATGTGAGCAGGTCATATTGGGTATGGAAAGGAAATCAAAAAGAAATTGGCAAGCTTTTTACAAATGTTTCCCATTTGGACAGTCATAAAATTGAGTGCGACTTTCAATTATCCGGACCAGGCTTGGTACCAAATTAGCCTCACACCTTTTGCCACACAATTTGCTGGGCTTAAAAACAGACGAATACCTTTTTTGTCCTGAGTGTAAAAAGCCAAGCCAATTTTTTTGTGAGAAGAAAAAAAAACGAAACCAAAATTTTCCAGATGTTTTAAGTCAAGCGAAGCCAAATAAAAGCGCCTGGGTTTTCCAAAAATAATGGTGACATAATTACACGTAATGTAAAACATACAAAGTACCGTTCAAAAGATAGCCAAAATTATTCAAACGCAGTAATGGTAGTGGAAAACCGCTCGGAAATCCGCCAAAATGGATTTATATTTATCAGGGAGCAAAAACTTGATCAGAGTATTAATGGTTTTTATATGGAAGCTCGCCGCAATGACAAGTTACGATTTAGATAAATCATTTATATTGTAGTTATATATACTTGAAAGAAAATGAGTATAGTTTAATTATGATCAAGTATGAGCAAATAACTTATAAAAATCCTTCCATCATTTCAGAAAACAAGATTTTCTCATTTTTTACGAAAAAGCTGGTTTCGCCCAGAAGCACCGGTGCCAGCAATTTTCATACGAAATTTTCCTGGTTCATTATTCTATAGTTGGTTATTTTATTATACTGGGTCAATGAGTGCATAGTGCTCAAACATGAAAAATGCTCTCTAGCGCCAACACGTGACACGCTACGAATTTTTGGTCTTTTTTTTTGGAGAACACTTTTGAGTCTTTTTGTCTGAACGTCAAATTCATGTTGAGTTTTCTTTAAATCGTTTAGAAAGAGTTTAGCATTCGTAAAAAGTGGGCCGGTTGTTGATTCGCTATTTTATAAGGTGAAATTTGGGGATGGATGGCAAATTTACTCGAACCATGTTCAAATGGTTATCAATATCGAAAATATTGAACTTCCCAAAATTTTCTATCGCGACTGTAATCTGTACACCTCTAATGCTTGGATAGAATGTGGTAATGGTGTTCGATTATTGACGGGAATTTCAAAATGAGTATTTATAAAAAATAAAAATAAAACAATTGAGGGCTCTCGGAATAAATAAACGGTATTTTCCAAATTATACCGGTACACAAAATTATGCGGTTTTTAGCAAATGTATTTTAAAATACAGACATAAGAAATTAAACTGATGAATTCGGGACCAATACAGCTGGGTCTGGTTATAAGATTAAGCCCCAGAAAATGACTTGACCTTAATGCACTTTTAAAAACATGACTTGACCTTAGTGCTAGGAAAAAGTTCAAAAAGACATTATTTTATAGAAGAAAAATGTGCCAGTGGGGGGAGGTCTTCATCAAAAAAAAAGACATGATCTCAAATATTTTTATCCCAAAAAACATGCTTCACAAAAAATTGTAAAATAATTATACACTCCATCACCACCGCTTAAGCCACACATTGGTTATTGAAAAACCGCCAAAAAAGTTATATTTCGAAAAAACGGGACAAAGCCCACTTTTCTTCGATAAGCTAAGTGAGTTTACCTTACGCCTAATCAAGACTGATCTATCAAAGTTACATTACAAATTGATCAAAAAGACCTTTGGCAAGTGGGAACGTTACTGGCTCTTTCATCGGCGGGATCAAATCACCAGAAAGGGAGCTTGGATAGTTTCGAAGCAAATTTCACTTATTGAAAAACCAGAGCTAGAGCTTTAAAAATTAGTACTTACAATGAACTGACTGTGGCTAGGTTTTAGTACGTTTTACAAAAGTAGACAAAATATCTAGCCCGCGCATCAGTCAGAAAACAAGATTTTTAATTAATTATTTTTAAACAGTAAGTTGTACGATCATAAAATTTCCAATTACGATAATAAGATTATTACGTGTTGAAAATGAACCACTTAATGAAAGAATAAATCGAAGAATCGGAAGATCTCTTTGAAGAAGTGGTTCATTTTCAACACGAAATAACCTTACTCTAAAAACACTCCAATTTTGACTGCTTGGTGCCAAATCATACATTTAGTGTATTTATTAACGCCTTGCAACGTGAATAATTTTCAAGAGAAGTTATTTCTCGTGTCATCATCACTAATCAACCCCAAATCTATCGAGACTTAAACAACTATACAGTGCATTATTTATTATTCTTCTATTTACAAGCTTAAATTGAGGAAGATATTTTAAAACTTTATTCTGAAGAAATTTTCCCATACAAAATACCTATTGAGACGCCCTGGTACACCAAGGAGAATCGAACGTGGATTGCGACAGATTCACTCGTTCTACTTCGTAATAAAAAATATCATGTCTTGTTCGAGCACGTATCGCTAGGGTGTTCAAACTGAACATCAAATGAATTCTAGCATATGCCAGTAGGTTAATTTTCAATCTAAGATTATTTAGATACTGTCTTAACCAGGGCTCGGCAAGAATGGCTTGGCTTAAGTTAAACGAATTTTCCAGCCAAACGAATTTTCCATCCCAGTTAAAGTCGAACTTAAGTCAAGCTAGCTGAAAGAAAAAAAACAAATTAAGCCAAGCCAGTTGAGAAAAAAAAATCCAACTTAAGCTAGGCCAAGCAAGACAACTGATTATGTCAAGCCCTGGTTCTAACTTCATTGATACATTTCGACAAAGACGATCCAAGAATAATAATTTTATACAACCTGTTTTATGTAGCCTTGTAAAAATTCGAAGTACCCTAATTCAAGATTTTCAATTTTTAGCCATAAACTTATAATTTTGGAAAACAATAATTTTGTTTTTTCATTTAACATTTTTTGGCTACTTATAAGATAGGTTGCTTTCAAACCGCTTAGCGGAGCTGGTCTGTCATGAAACTGGTTGCGCGCACGGTTTCAGCCCCGCTTCGCGTTTTCATGTATCTGGTCGTTTCGTTATTTTTAACTCACCTTACTTTATTCTTGAAATTCAGTTTGCATACCCTACCAATCGCTTCGAAAAGCAAGCGAACTTTGTCAAGCAGCCAATTCGGTCAATTTCCGAGGTCCATCAAAATTTAGACAATATTTTCAACTAGGCCGTGACACTGAGCTGTATTCGACCGACAACTTACCAGATGATTATTTTATTGAAGTTCATCAAAGCAATGTGTCAAATAATAGCTGTCTATATGTTCACGGCTTTGACAATAGATACAGTACTTAAATTTAAACCGTATTGATTTGTTTAAAATCCGCACCACGCCACCTTAACAACTAAAATTTAAATTAGTTGCACTATTCCAACTTATCTATTAGGTAGTTACTAGATTGCTCAATAATGGTACAATCTAAATTGTACAAGAACTAAAGATAGCTGTAATATCTTGCTAAGGAATTGGGACACCGCGTGGATTTTTTATACAACACCTTAAAATAATCATGCGTTATTTTTGATTATTTATATAAAGTTTAAAACCAAACGTTGCCCAAGAACAAATATCTTGTGCCTTATTTTTAACTTTTGGACGGCACATAACATTCTCTAGAACATTGCGTATAGACTATACGGTATAAAGGGGGAGCGCCAAGTAAGGGTAGTTTTTGTGTTTTTCGAAACCGCCCTTTACTTCGCGCCCCTACCTTTACTTGGTGTTGTCACTTTTAACACTTTTATTATTACTTAGAGATGATGGTGACATGTTAATTCAATTTTCAAAATTTTGAAATAAAACCTACTTTACTTAGCGTGCCTATACTTGGCGCTCGCCTTGTATACGGTATATAATATATAGTCCTACACCAACTAACCACTTGTGTTAGCAGTTATTCATCCGATAGTGAAGTGTTTTTAACCTTTCAATTTTGTCCATACATTTTAGTACTTTTTACAGATGGTTTAATTTGGAATGTGCTGATGGCTATCAATGTGGCCAGCAATATCCAACAAGCAGACTGCGTATCAATATGTCCTTCTGTCACTTGTTGAAGATGCCAGAATCAATTGAATTTCGATTTTATCACAGGCCAGTTCGGTTGTCGAACGAACATTACGTGATGGGTTTGAATAATATTCCGGTAAAAAATGAAAAGGAGCGCGCTAAACTAGCGTCTCCCGTGTATACAGTGTTATTGTCCATATATTAGCAGATTAAATAATAAAATATAGAAGGGGGCTTGATAAGGGACGATTTGCCAATTTCCAAAGCGTCCTTTATTAAGCATATGTCCCTTGAAAACTCTAACATCATTAATCACGGTGTCTCTTATGATAAGAGTCTTATCCCCTTTCCCAGTATTTGAAAATTTTCAAAATTTTATGCAAAAGTCTTTCCAAATATAATATATATTATATTTATTTATTTTTGAATAATCTTTTAATCAGAGAAATATACATACGAACTTACAACTTTATGGTGAACATGTTCAGAAGTGGGCGAACAGTGGGTGCTCCCATATCTTGACGGATTTTAGGGTCAATGACTCATGCTAAAGTGTCAAGATATGGACAATACAACTTTAGTCTTAATTAAGAAGTCGAAATCGAATATTTTCAACATTAAATTAAACAAAAGCGGCAAAAAGTATAGTTTTTAACCCATTTCTACAGCAGTTATGATTCAACTGGCCACCGTTTTAGTTGCTCCCTCCATATTGGATGTTCAAGAATCCTTTAATATCAATCTACGTGACATTATCAAAATCGAAATCAGATCGAGTGCTTCGTCACTTTGTTTTCAGTCAATCCGTGTTGAGCACAAGTCTCAGAATATTGATGTGGTGACTGAGTTTCATCCAGCGTCCGTGTATCCAGTAAGGGATCAAAATTTCATAAAAAATATAAATGCTAAGACAAATATACGGTGTGTTATATACCGTAAGAGTCTTTAAGATATTTTTGTAAGGTATGGTACGAAACCCTGATATCTAAAAGTTCCTTTGCACAAGCATGGCCAGTTTTAAAAAAGGTCTACTTTTGGCGCCACTGTGTAAGACACGGCCAAATTGAATCTATGACATGTCGGATTTTTATTAACTATCCAAACATTTTTGGGTTCCAAAAAAGGGTATTACAACGGAGACATCTTCTAGCATAGTTAAATAAACAATCGTAACAGGGACTGTAGTACTAAATCAAGTTTCATCCCTTTATGGAGCCATGAGCCCACGGTTATTGTTGGGAAGATGTAAAACATGTAGTGGCGTCATTGAGATTAATCATAAAATGTTAATGGTACTTCAAAATCTTCATAATTCAATGTGCTGCCCAATGAACTACGAGAAAGGTATACAAGCATACTACCAAATAGTATTGCGAGCTAGGGTTCGAAGTCGGTTAAATTTAAAGTAGCGTACAAATTAATAGTCCTTACAGTAAGGACCTTAATCATATAAGGGCCGTTTTATTATTAGTGTTATTTTCTAAACAATTTTGGTATACGACAACAGTTCAAGGGGAGACCACTGTAATTTGGATTAAACTTCGAACCCTGCTGCCAGCTATGTCAAAAATTTCCAATGCTGATATTTATTTTAATCCAAAGCAATTGACGGCCACGTTCAATATGAACGAAACGTGTCACGTTTGCCAGGCCAACTCATACTGTGATCCGATAACGCGACAGTGCCGCTGTTTATCGGGATTTATGGAGAATGATAACGAAT
Organism: Oikopleura albicans; assembly: GCA_004367875.1. Classification (NCBI taxonomy): domain Eukaryota; kingdom Metazoa; phylum Chordata; class Appendicularia; order Copelata; family Oikopleuridae; genus Oikopleura; species Oikopleura albicans. The sequence goes on along the minus strand of SCLG01000008.1, from coordinate 897,737 downwards.
GTATTCAAGCCGATGAGTGGATTGACATGTGCAAATGTGCACATTGCCCGGTTAATTCGGAATGTTCAGTGATCATGTCAAAAATAATTTACTTCCATATTTTATTGAAATCAAACATAACTCTGTAAGAGCACAAATTGTTATGATTTGTTGAACACCTAACCACCTAACCATGAGAAATAACACATTTTTTTTTCAACAAAAAGCTCCAAACTGATTGCAAATAATTATCTGGGTAGATGGTTATTTTATAAATTTTAAAGATTATTATTGACATTTTATATAACCAAAGATAATCAGTATCAATGTATTTGTGACGAAGGTTACGAATTATTCGAAAATCAATGTCAGAACATAAGTAAGTGCATTTATAACTGTGAAAATAGAATGAATTTCGGATTTTTTTTTTTTGAAAACCGTTTCTTCAAAAAACGTTTCTTGGAAAAATCACGGTGCCAATATTGAATTCGCGAGCGAGAATTGAAAATGGTATTTAAGGATCTGACAAAAGTTTGCTGCTAAAGTTTTGCACGGAAAATCCGACAAAAAGAATAAAATTCCAGAGGTTTTTTAATGTCCGGGAAATATCGGTCTTGCCGGTTTCTCAAAAACCGAGAGGAGTTTTGTTTTGAAAATTCAACCGAATATTGGCCTGTTTCAGATTTAAAAAATATCGACATTTTTTTTTTAATTTTGTAATGCGACACCTTTTGAGTGGGGGGGTCAACCGTGCTCGAATTACACATCACATTTAGATGAGTGTCAAACGGGCGAGCATTCATGCCATTTGAATGCGTTTTGCACAGATACGGAAGGTTCATTTGAATGTAGATGCAGTCTTGGTTTTATTGGCGACGGTTATGTCTGCGTTAGACATCCTTTATCACCAGAAGCGTACGAGGAAGACAAATTTAATTGCCTTCCAATCAGCAATAGTCAAAAGTTTGTGTGTGAATGTGCTGATGGCTATAGGACTCATGGTTGTAAGTTGTGGGATCCACTTTTTTAAACACCCAATGTTTTTAACACGAACATTTTACCGCCAATTTTCGGATACTTATTTTCGAAAGATTGTCTTTCAACTGCGACACCTTTAGGTTAACTCCCAGGGGTCACAGTGTGACGATCGTCACACAACGCCCTATTCGCCTCATATCTCTATGAAAACGGGCTCAAATCAAAAATCGCCGATAGAGGAGTCGAANCTTCCAATCAGCAATAGTCAAAAGTTTGTGTGTGAATGTGCTGATGGTTATAGGACTCATGGTTGTAAGTTGTGGAATCCACTTTTTTAAACACCCAATGTTCTTAACACGAACATTTTACCGCCAATTTTCGGATACTTATTTTCGAAAGATTGTCTTTCAACTGCGACACCTTTAGGTTAAAGCCTTTAGCGCATACACAGTTATATGTATTCTATGTATTTGTATTATATACAGTTCCAGCTCCCAATAGGGTTGTTTTCATTTTTGAAAATGACGTTCCTTTTGGGTTGAATAGTCACAAAGTGTTTTTAGGCTTAGTTGTATTTTTTGCCCAAAACGTCCCTATTGGGATAGATTGTCCCTATTTTGAGTAAGAGCCGTACATATATTCTAATATAAATAGCAACCGTGACAGAAATTACGAGTCAAGAAATTACAGTCTTGGAAGTATTTACAAATGTATCGATATTGACGAGTGTCAAGAAAATCTGCATCGGTGTCATTTATATGCCGAGTGTATAAATACACAAGGTGGATACAAATGTGAATGTCGACATGGTTTTATTGGCAATGGTCATACACGATGTGCCAAACTCTTGCCATATTCAAAAACGTAAGTTAAAAGTAAAAAGTGAACAATATTCGAAAATACGGTGCTCCTGGAGACTCAAGGATCGCATCGAGGTTTCCACTTTTTTCGCGGTTACAAAAGTTAGATAACCCGTCAGGTGGCGTACCCAAATTAAGCGTTTTTTTTTAGCTCTGGACAAACTTTCATTTTTCAAATACACCACCTAACCATTTGACTTAACACCATTTGGCTTAACAGTTTGCATTTGACTTAACAATTTGCATTTGAATTAACACCTTTTTTCGGAAAAAAATGTGTTAAGTCAAATGGTTAGGTGATGTATATATAAATACGGGTTTTTAGAACAACCCTTTCTTATAAAGACTAGTAGTCTCTCGGGGCACCTTGAAACGTAATCAGTCCGACATGTTCAAAAATTATCACACAATTTATAGGCACACTACGCGCGAAGATGGTAGCGTTAAGCATTATGTATTCCAAAAAGATATTTCGGCAAAAATGAATGATGCCGGAATAATTAACTCTGAAAATAACACGTATACTGATTATGGAATGTTGGATGGAAAAGTAGTAAGATGGCGAATCCAAGCCCCACTAACCAGGATGAGTTGTGATTTGTTTCTCGTCCACATAAGCCAAATAATACACGTGGAAGTTAATCTTAAAGTAAAACTTTTTTTATAACTCATGAAATTATCCAAAAATTCACCTGGGTTCGCCACTGTTTTAGTCGAAGGGTTAAGTTAGTCATATATACACAGCTTTGTAGAACAGCTCTGTGGAACAGCCTGTGCTTGGTGTATAATAAAATTTGTTCACTTATGCCGTGTGTCTACGCTTCAGGTGTTGTGGTTTAGTAATTTTCGTATAACTTTTAAAGCAATTTGTGCTCTAAGTGTATAGACACGGTACACATATCAAATAACTCCCTCGAAGTGCAATCCACATCGAGTTTTACAAATACGACATTCCTTGTGGTAGGAATCGAACCCGCTATCCCGACAAGAAGGCCCGCGATTTTATTTTAATTTCGGACTGTATGAATCCTGGTTTGAATTATGAAGAAATTGTCGAATGTGGTCGACATGTTTCGCGGCAATATACGTCTAAGTTTCCCTGCGTCAATATAACTTTCCAGAAAAATTCCTTTCCGCCACATATTGGATTCGAAGCACGGTGGAAAGTTTCAGGTAGATTAAAACTTTTGTTTATTAAAAAAATTAGTTTCGGAAACTCGGGAAAATTTTTCCGTGGTAAACAAAATAATTACGAAAAGTTTTTGTTGGTTTTATTACCTACGGTCCGGTTTTTAATCTCCTGTTGCGGTCCTGACAGTCTCGTAAACCACTGATTTTTTAACCTGAAGGGTCAGGTTGTTTCTAATTATCCAGATAATAATTGTAAACCCTAAATGATGGGGTGTTTTTATATGTTGAGATTATTAGGCACGGCCAATTTTTGTATTTTTTTCGTCATTTCTAGCCACTTTCATCGTAAAATCTTCTTCGCGGATAATTCTTGTCGATTTCGAGCAATTAGCGAAATAAATTGAAGTATTGTCAATACTGTATTGACGTATGTATGGCCCGTACAGTATGGCACTATCGGGACCGTACGCGTTAATCACCAAAGGTAAACTCGCAACCCCTCTTTTTAACAACGTTTAACGAAATATCTTGTTTTTTTTTTGAAAAATTAGGATGAGTATCTCAGATACTGTATCTGGAATCCAGATTCTGGATAATCTTAAAAAACGGCGTCTGAAATCGCGCTCATTTTTTTTTTTCAAAAAAGTCAAAAATTGGTGCCGGCTGTGGGGATTTTTTTTTCTTTTTGCATTAATCCCTCGTCAACAAAAAATAAATGACAAAAATAATTTCACGCACAGGACCCTTTTACAATTTGATTAATGGTATATCCGGAAGATTAAAACTAAAGCATGAAATGAATTAAAGTCTAGCATTGAATTAAACTATTGGACGAACGACAAATGCGGTCGCGCAATGACGAACGTTCATTCGTTTGCGAACAAAAGATAGTTTTTTTTTTCATTTGAAATTCAAATTTGATTTTGGGATTCCGAATGTGTCTCAGTTGAACAAATGGCCCAATTTTGATGACTCAATATTTGGTTCTATTCAGACAGTTCTATAAGCCATATGGCCCATAATCGATTTCTCCTTCACAAAAAGTTACTTAAATTTTAATTTAAATTATTTCGGACTACTACTTGTCGCCAATAGCTGTAAGTAAAGGGCTAATGAATTAATAATAGTTTCATTGACCAAAAATATGACTGGTTCACTTTTTGCGTCTTTTCCGACCACCGACTTTAATGGCCCCTTTTTCGAAAAATTTACCATGCACCCTTTTTGGCGTCTTTTTTTTTCCAAAACTTTTGATGGTAAATTCATTAACCTGATTTTGCTAATTAATCTTAAAAAATCATGATACAAGTGTTAGGTACTCGAAATTCTGGCCAGTAAGTTTTAAAATGTAATTATTTTATACGAACGGTAAATGTTCCCATCTGAAATTCGCATAATTTAAAATTTTTCGCTTTTTTTTACGGCACATGCGCCACTTTTGGCCTTCTGGGTATAACACCGGTTTTTATATTTTCAATTTCTGAGTTCAAAAAAAAAACATGAAACAATTTCGAGTCACGTCTTTAACCTGTCCTGGGTAGGCTATCCAATTAAAAATTTTAAGAGTATAATTCCATTTCTTAGACCGAAATCGTTTACATTCTGAAATACAGGGTGAATGCCCTATGTTTATTTATTCATGTTTTCTTCAGATAGCGAATTATTTATTATTCAAAAATTATGTACGGATCCTAATGGAATGCTGATTGAAGGTGGAACGTCGCATCATCGGCCACGACTCACGATATTTTTCTCCGGGAGTCATAACTTATTAAATCATACAGCGTAGGGATGAAAGGTAACCACAAATTATTTATAACATCATTATTAAACACTGGGTGCATCCTAATATTGCACAAAACTTTTTCAAAGACATTAGATGGCAATGAATAGGCAGTTTTTCTGAAATTTTCTATCATCTTATTTTTTATGTCAAAAAACAATAAAAACCATAATTAAATAAAAAAACGAATTCTTAAAAATTCCAATGCCTTAGTTTTGTAACTACGATAGAATTGCCTTTTCTCCGTCGGGAAAGTTAAATAAATAAACATTGTGAATTTAGGGAAAAAATGACATTTACCATGGTTTCGATTTTTTATTGAAATTAAAAGTAGGTTAATTTGTCGAAAAAAGTTTGACTAATTTCCGTTCTATTTAAATTATACGTTATAATACGCATTATAAATTACTTTATACGAATACAAACTGTACCAAAACACTCAAAAAATCAAATAATCCAATCATCCTTCACAAGTAATCCACATTGATCCGCCAGTTCAAAGTCTCACAACCAGTTTCCAGCGTCTAGAATGGCCACATGGTAAAATTGAAGAAATCCAGCTTGACTGGTTGGGACATGACACCGTCTGCTACCAAACGCTGGAAATTATTTACCCGCAATATGTCCGCGGTGAATTTAAAAATATCACAATAAAAATGATAGATATTGAGCGTCCACATTCGCATGTTTGGCTGGATGCGCGATGCGAAAACCGTACAGTACGACAAACCAAATGTCGACATGACAAATGTTATAAAGGTTCCCTAGTAATTGTAGTGGAGACAGCTACCGAGTGTCCGCGATGAAAAGTTGCCGTTATTTCGGGCCGCACTGCTAGAGGTTTTTGAAAGTAGCCCCGCGGTTTTCGTAAAAGAAATTCTTCGGATAAAATTGTATTCAGGGAAAATGTTGTTTGGGGAAAAACTTATGCTCTGAAAAACTCTGTTCTTGAAAGTCGTATAGCGAGGCTAGGCTTTTCGAACTTTCAAGAGCCAGAAAAAGTACTTTTTGTCGACATTATTAAAAAGTACTAATTAATGTAAGGAGTTGAAATTATGTTTTGACACCCTAAGCGAGATCTTTTAGTTGCGGCAACCGGTAGTAAATTATTGTATTATACAATAACCATGTATTTCAAAATCCTCATACGAGTTAAAAACGACTAACTTTAAACTATTTTAGGAATCTATTGGCAAGCAAAAAGTAATGTCACTGGCATGGAAGGGTTTAATCATGACTTATATTTCTCAAGAAAGTGTCTGTTAAATGATCACAACGTTCGTCCATTATGCAGTTTGACATAGGGTTGCAAGTCATCAAGATTATTTGCAAGAAAAAAATGATAAATTTAATTAGTTAGCCCCTTTCAACCTTAACTTGCCACATAAAAATGAATTAGGCAAAGTATCCGTCGGCGGACGTCGTAAATGTGCGACTATTATTGAGGTAGTTATGCAAATAGGTTTCATGCGAATTTTACATCAATTCGGTTAAATTTAGCCAACAAGACTTATTTGAAACTAAAGTGACATTTTCTTGCTTAACCCGTGAACACATATTGTGAAATATTGCTCACCATAACATGTAGAGAGTCTTTTGTTTTCGTCTAACCAAGGGAACAAATAGATAATCTCCCTGTACTAATTATCAGCTTTTGAGCGTTGATTATAAAAAAGTTTGTCAAAAAACACGTTTCTTTTTAAACAAAATTTTAATTGATTTTTTTTTTTCAGTTTTGATGTTTAAAAACACTCTGATTTTAGCTTTCAAAAATATTTAACGGATTATTTTAAGGGATATGGAATGATTACTATCACAATTGCAACAGATGATATCAAGAGTTGGTGTCGAGAGCGAAGTATACGATTTTACACATGTCGCGTTACATGCGAGTTAGAAAATATTTGCTATAACGCCGCACAGAAGGGATAATCCTATAAAAAATACCGCATATGTTCTATTAATGTAAAATTTGAGTACTGCGATAATCGCACTACGACCAAGACAAAAAATAAAGCGTCGACTTTTCATGCCGACCGCTGAGTAGCCTTTGCTGGTGCTGAATAATTGTTTATCTCCATAAAGGCAGGACCTCCTGTGACAAAGCTCAAATTTGACAACAAAGTCGTATTAGATCAAGTAAAGTATACTGATCATTTATATACTATCTTATGGACGACGGTGTAGCACAGCGATATGTTCCTGCGCAAATAAAGACGTTCTTTATGCCAAAAAATCAATGAAAAAAAACACATTTAATTGTTCAAGCTTTATTACGCTAAGCCGTTTTCCGTACATTATTTATGCCTGTTTCAATTCAACATGTATTTAAAAAAGGCTTGTTGAGTACGAATACATCTGTTTCCGGATTCAAGCTATCATTATTTCAACTCGCCTCAAAGCGATTTGGCAACCGATAATTGATTTGTTACGCATATTGTATTATACAGGGGATACTCCGATTCTGGGACGTTTTTTTTAATTCCTATCCAGGGACACAAAGCGTCTCGCAGTTGGACTACCCCTGTATAGCGTTAGGATCGCCGGTCCAACCAAGGATTATCCAGCAATGTAGAGTACATTATGTAGTTTGCGAAAAAAAAAACGTTTGGACTATTATGCCCTCAAAATAATAATAAAGTGGTTTTTATAAGCACTTTTATTAGAAGCGACCGTAGCCAGTTTGTAGCCCATTTTTCAACCTTCAGCAGGATTGTGCAGGTGGGAAATCTAGAAAAGAAAAGTCCCCTAAGAACTAGAAAACGAACGACGTTTTTGGGAGTTTGATGGATCATTTATTGTGGTTTTGAGTTCATGCTTTCAACCACTTCCTGTCAGTCCAATCTGGAACTGGAAAACCGCGATATTTTTGACATGTTGGAGTTGTTTACTGCCAAACTAGGGCGTCGCAAATGTTTTATTGCAAAGAGTAAAGTTAACCCGTCGNCGTGTTTTTTTCGTCGATTTAAGGCATATGGAGGCCCCGTAGGGCAAAACGGGTATTGGTGAACCCCCTCAACTTTTCGAGAAAATTCGATTGACGGTGTTTTTTGCGTAGGTTGGAGATTTCAAACAGCTCTCTAGGGGCCATTGTGGCCCAAATCAATTTCTGAATAGTCAGATCGACGTAGTTTGACGAGCTCTACAACTTGGCTTTACCAGTTTTTTGAATTATTGCGAATTAATGTGAATTTTTTGAGTGCGTGTTTATTTACACGCATTTTCCCCCTACGGGTTCCCAAAAACTCCTCCCCCCTAAGAGTTCATGTAAAATTTGAGTACTGCGATAATCGCACTACGACCTAGACAAAAAATAAAGCGTCGACTTTTCATGCCAACCGCTGAGTAGCCTTTGCTGGTGCTGAATAATTGTTTATCCCCATAAAGGCAGGACCTCCTGTGACAAAGCTCAAATTTGACAACAAAGTCGTTTTAGATCAAGTAAAGTATACTGATCATTTATATACTATCTTATGGACGACGGAGTAGCACAGCGATATGTTCCTGCGCAAATAAAGACGTTCTTTATGCCAAAAAATCAATGAAAAAAAACACATTTAATTGTTCAAGCTTTATTACGCTAAGCCGTTTTCCGTACATTATTTATGCCTGTTTCAATTCAACATGTATTTAAAAAAGGCTTCTTGAGTACGAATACATCTGTTTCCGGATTCAAGCTATCATTATTTCAACTCGCCTCAAAGCAATTTGGCAACCGCTAATTGATTTGTTACGCATATTGTATTATACAGGGGACACTCCGATTCACAAAGTCTGTTTCCCGGCCGTTTTAGGAAAAATTTGTGACGAAAGTCAAATTCCGGGATAAAAAGCGACTTCAAGTCGAAATCGCAAAGCGTCTCGCAGTTGTACTACCCCTGTATAGCGTTAGGATCGCCGTTCCAACCAAGGATTATCCAGCAATGTAGAGTACATTATGTAATTTACGAAAAAAAACGTTTGGACTACAGTCCTTAATTCCATAAGTTAAGGAGTCCGTTTTCGGTTCTCGAACAAAGCGGCCGTTATGGGGTAAACGGCCGTTTTTGAGGAAAACAGCGGCCGTTATGGGATAGACGGCCGTTATGGAAGCGCCCCTTATGGAATCAAGGACTGTATTATGCCCTCAATTTTTCAAAAAAAATAAAGGTAACACTTATTAGTAACTTATTAAACGTTTTTACTTCTCGAAAATAGTGTCCATAAAGTGGTTCTTTTATAAGCACTTTTATTAGAAGCGACCGTAGCCAGTTTGTATCCTATTTTCAACTTTCAGCAGGATTGTGCAAGTGGGAAATTTAGAAAAGAAAAGTCCCCTAAGAACTAGAAAACGAACGTTTTTGGGAGTTTGATGGATCATTTATTGTGGTTTTGAGTTCATGCTTTCAACCACTTCCTGTCAGTCCAATCTGGAACTGGAAAACCGCGATATTTTTGACATGTTGGAGTTGTTTACTGCCAAACTAGGGCGTCGCAAATGTTTTATTGCAAAGAGTAAAGTTAACCCGTCGGTGGTTCAGAAAGATCTTTTGTGCTTTTAAGAAAATGTACACATGATTTCCAGGGAATTCCAAAACACAATAAAATTTTATGGCAAAAATAAATTCGGAAACATTCCATGAAAAACCGATTCGAGGAAGTTTCACGAATCATTGTCAATTCAGACTCTGAATCTCAGAGTTAACCGGGGACTCCGCGGGGTCCATTCGTGATCGTGAAAACCGGTCCAATTTAAAATACAGAATACCACAAAATGTGGGGTAAAATACGTTTATTATGCAAAAGTACGCTTATTCGGGACAATTGTAACAACTGACTTGTTTCAATTTGCAACTTTCAAAAGAAAATGTCCGAAATGACAATTTTTGTTCCGGTTTTGAACTAATCTACACCCCCTGCGCTCTTATCCTGTTACCCGTTATCTTGCAGATTTTCCCGTTGGCTCCGTTATCTTGCAGATTTTTTCCGGCCAATTTTTCAGGAATCCCTATCTTTATGTGTTAAGCCCTGCGCTGTTATTTTGCAGATGTTCGCTCCGTTATCTTGCAGATTTTTTTCATGCGATAGTTGCAAGATAACACCGCAGGGGGTGTAACAAGTTCTATGTGACAGAATATTTATAGACGATAATATATAATTAACCGAAACGTTTAATAGCATGCAGAAGGGTTCAAAAAAAAATCCTTTGTGTCAATTTATTTTATGTTCCGCGGCGGAACATCCGCCTGAAAATATTTTCTCAAGAAAAAAAAATCAGAAGTTGTTCATTTTCTCACCAGTTCTAAGGGAAAAACGATTTTTTTTTATCTGGATAAATCATACCTGCTCAGTTCGTGGCCCAAAAATTGAAGAACGCGCCCTTATAACACATCTAACCCATATATGTATAACTAGGTATTCAGCCTGGGATTTTGAGCTGAATTTGGAAGTACCTCCAAATTGCTGATTTTCGGATGACAAAGGTAACCGATCACGGCGGAGCTAATCGTGAACATCAAAAGTGTCTGTTAATAATCAGTTAGAAATTAACCACAAATAAGTCAAAATTTTCATGTTTTTTGGTCTCCTTCATTACCCAAACGATCTTTTGCTACTAAACAATTAACTCTACCAATAAAAAAATATCAACGACATGCGAAAGTTCAAATGATTTGAAAATCATCAGTATGGTCCATACTGTATGGATATGATTGGGCCCGGTATACTCTTCGTGAGCGCGTAAAAGGTTCAGCTCTAGAACTTTGGTTATCTTGCCCTAGAGCGTTATCGGAAAAGATTTTTAAGCTGATTAGTTTTACTATCGAAATATTTAATACTTTTCCGTGTTTAATAAAATACAGTCCTTACCTCAAAATCGTTACACTCAAAATCGTTACAAAATGGCGTCATACCTCTAAATCGTTACAATTTTGTATTCAGAGTCCGGTGACTCAAAATCGTTACAATTGTTTTATACGTTATTATTTTTCAAAGTTTGAAAATGAACAAATGATATAAAAAACGACAGAAATTCCAGATAAGCCTTCCTAATTTTAAATTACGAATCGTAAACACGTATTAACAGTGACCAAGGATTTCTTTTTTATCTAATGTATTTTTTCGACAAAAATGGTCAAAATTATTTGAAATTTCACCGGTGAGTTGCAAATTTTTTTCTGATCAAATCTGGATTAGCCGAAGGAAATTATTTTTTTACTGTAGAAAAAACTGCAATAAACAAGAATATAGGAAATTTTAATCCAATATATGAATTTAAGATGTTGTTAGATAATATGATTAACTGTTCCTAAAACCTACCAAACAAAAGTTTTTAGCTGAGCTGGTTGAACTGAGAAAAATTGTAACGCTTTCAGGTCATGAAGTCATTTTCTAACTTGTTTAGCTGAAATGCATTTGCAGCAGGGATACTGATTACGAAACAAAACACTAATTAGAAGGCAAAAAAGCCAATTACTCAAAATCGTTACAGTTACTCAAAATCGTTACAGTTTTTTGAATCACAAATTGTAACGATTTTGAGGTAAGGACTGTACTTTACTTTNATCAGAAAAGATTTTTAAGCTGATTAGTTTTACTATCGAAATATTTAATACTTTTCCTTGTTTAATAAAATACTTTACTTTGGAAATTATAAATCGAAAACCCCATAAAATGACCTTATAAAAATCGTGTCTTCGCTTGAAAAAAAAATAATAATTGGGAACTTCCCCCAATGGAAAAGCGCCTGGAGTGGTTCATTTATTATTTTGGTCGTTTTTTTCTTCGGAACTAATAAATTATTAGTAATAATAAACAACATTTTTAATTATAGAAGTGTATTGTCCTTCAAAAGTCAATTTAGAAATCATATCCCAAAATTGTATTCACAGCGATCATTTTTTGAAAATATGACTAAAAAACGTTAAAATCGTGAACGTTAAACTCGAACCCATTAGGTCCAATAGGTCACAAAAATGGTCTATAGTCCACGTATAAACGCGTCTACCGTCTAAAATGAATAAAAAATAGAAGAAAATCAGAATTATTCACACATTAATTGCTTATCATTCTGTTCGATCATTGATGGTCAACAGATGTAACTGAATAATCAGGCCGAAAAAAAAACAGAGAGAAAAAAACGTATAAAAAAGTGGGTAACCGGAGAAAAAACGAAGCATTTTTTCGTTTCTGATCGTAGAAGTTATAAAAAAAAACGTGCAAATTTGGTTCGATCTTCATTTTCAATAAACGCTGCTTGGTCTAGCGCGGCGTTCATTGGCCTCAGCCAGCGCCCCCCGACGCGCCGATTGGCTCATTTCGAAGTGCGCGCAGGAGATATTTTAATTCAAAACTCTCTTTGTTTTTTTTATCTTTCTCGTTGAAAACTGTTCAGCTTTTAGATGAAAAAATAGTTGACAGAAGAAAAGAAAAGAAAAAAAGAGTCTTTTTTGTTGATATTTTTTTTGGAATAAAAATATCATTGATATAAATCTGAGAACTTAAATAAACAAGAGAGTGAAAAGCAGAGATATAAAGTTGAACAATTGTTGGTTCAACAAAAATGTCACAGAGCACAACGGATGGCTCACAGCCCAGTTCACAGGACCTTGTTCCCCCGATAAAGGTAGGTTTCTTTATAAACGCCATTTAGAAAAATACAGTTGTGGATGCGATAACTTGACGCTTTGGTGAAAAACCGTTACGTTCTCGCACGATTTCTAATATATGAATAAAGGAGAACGCGTTGAAATTTTGTCGACAAATTACACCTTTATACTACAAAGGTTTTATCATTTTTTCATTAAAAAAAACGCGAACATGGTGTATTTTTTTCGTTTTCTTCATATTAAATTGATGGCCCATAATCGGGCACTATATTTAAAAAATGCATTTTTCACTTTCTGCGAATCTCTTTATTAGGGTTTCTGGAAATATTGTCACCCTTCATAGGATGTAAAAATAAAACGTGAAATATTTTTGTTATAAAAGTATTTCTCTCGGAATTTTCGGAGAATTATTTTTAAATCTGATTTTATTATAAAACCCACGATGAATAACATATGTTTTTTTCCAAATATTTAGAAAGACTCGCAATTTTTAACGCTAAGAAATCTCTTTTCGAAAAAAAATAGTATACAATGGAAATAATGTAAATACGGCATTGACTGTTTTCATTATTTCCTAACTTTATGATAATCCAAACACACATAAATTTCAATTTATAAATATTTCGAAAGACCTTTCCAAAAATTCACGCATTTTCATTTTTTTCAATGTACAAAATACTTGACTTCTAGATATCGAGTACTGCTTGTCTTTTGCATTTTTCCAAAAACCGATTTATTATTATTATTATTCCATTTTTTTTTATATAATTTGTATTTATCATCAGTTAGTCCATCAGTTAAAATGGATTTATTCTCGGTATGGCTCCCAATTTTTTTTTATAAAAAGTTACTATTTTGTCATTTTAGGTTAAAACAATGGATGTGGCATCGACTCGTTCCCGCACAGCATTTGGGAATTTGACAAATGTAAGTGATTCTTTATTATTTTAATTTTTGTCACGCCCACTTTCATCGGCGCCCACTTTTTAACACGGATTTTTTTAACACCAAAATGTTTTTCGGGGATTTATTTTTAACACAAACTTTTTTGTAACACGGAATTCTTCCTAGGTGATTTATTTTTAACACAAAACATTTTCAACACGGAATTGTTCCAAACTTTATTTTTTAACACCAAAATTCATTTTTTAACTCCAAAATTTATTTTTATCTCATGAAAAACGTGTTAAAATATCGTGTTAGGTAAGGTTTCGCCACTTTCATCAGCAAGTTAGTTTATTTTTGTTTACTTACTTTTGCGTAGGCAAAACAGAACAGTCAAGTTGTCAAAAAGAGCGCGGAAAAATCGGGTGACGAGGGTGAAGTTAAACGAAAGAATCGACATGGTCGAGCGAAAAAGGTTGAAAGTAGCGAGGAATCGATTTCGACCCAATGGTCCAAACTTCCCCTCTTGAAAAATCCATTTGGCGTCAAGCTTGATCCCGTCAGACAGAGGCTCGAAGCCGAAGCCGTAAATCTTGATACGGATAAAGGTAAATCGCTATATAACGCTTTTTCCGCCTGAAAGCGAGTCAAACATGAGTAAAACGACGAGTCATTTTTTGTCTCTAAGTACGTGTAAAAATTGGTTTTACTGAAAGTTGCATTATGTAAACGTTATAACGCGTTATAGGTATTATTGACCGCTTTCACTTGCAACACGCATTACAGTCATGAGGCCGCTTAACTCCGCCAAATGATCCATAAAATGTCTTTTATTTAAAATTATGCAGTCACAATCAATTGAGCATACTTGATTATTGTACAGTCCTTAATCCTTTTTGTGACGCTTTTACGCCAAAATGGGGCCATTCATTCTAATAAAACAAATGATCATTTGTGTAACGATTCTCCTTTTTCGGACGCTATTTTTGACAACCGAAAAAATGAGTAAGGAATGTTCTTATTTTACAGGCTGTCTGGGAACTAATAGTCAACATTTTTACATTTTAATGAAAGTGTACAAAACAAGCACACGTTTTAGGTAATACAGAACTAAACAATAAACATGTTGCAAAAAAAACTGAAACGACATTAAATGACCGAATCTGCTGAAATTATTGAATATAATTCATTTTTATAGATTTTCGGGAAACATAGTTATATTACTAAAATATGTGCCGGCAGAAGGTTTTCAACAAATACAAAATCTAGGGAATTTTTAAGCGGAAGCTGTAAACCTCCATACTGATTTGGACAATTGTTTATCGTGGGCTTATTGGGTAGTAATTTATTTTTTGCCGCCATTGATGTTTTATCACGTTAGTTTTTGAATTTTTCGTGATTTTATGATTTATACGTTAGCTCAACGTATATTGAAGCCTTTCTTCGTTTTTATTTTTTTTATTATTTCAGTAGTTTCAAAGTTTGAAATTCAAACGATTAGTGGAAGTTGATTTCAAGTTTAAATAAAGACAAGAGAATAAAAAGTGGAATATAAGCATAGTGGAATTAAGCTATCCAAATTATACTATTTTATACAAAAAAACACGTAGCATCATTTTTTATCATCGCTTCATTATTTAATTTAGATCCCAATGAAGTTCCAGACTATGCATTTACGTCGTTTGAGTACTTTCGAGCTCGGGAAGGGATGCAACCTATTGAGCCATACATGCCTCTCCAAACCGAAGTCAACGAAAAAATGCGCCAGGTTCTCGTCGATTGGCTTGTCGAGGTATGTCATAAATGCAGCACTGGGTACAAAATAGGACTAAAGTGACTTTCTTAATTTTAAAGCAAAACAAACAAAATGCAGTAGAGAAATTACGTTTACTGAAAACGTTAACGTCCGTTAAAGTTGGAAAAGGGAATTTCAACAATGTCCCTTTTATTAACGTTATTCTTTTATTAACGTTATTCTGAAAAAAAAGTCTCTACAAATAAAAGAGCATAAAATTTGTCGTAAAAAAACCTTGTGAATTAATTGAGGTTTTCATGGCGTTAAAATAATTTCCATAAATAAGTTTAATAGTATTCTTGTTTATAGTCACAAATCTTTTAGATGCAAGAAAGCTTTCAATTGACGCATGAAACACTGTACTTATCCGTGGCGATAACCGATCTTTATATGTCAAAGCGCGACGTGAAGCGCGAAGAAATGCAATTACTTGGCGCGACGGCAATTTTACTTGCCAGCAAATTTTACGTAAGTTTTAATTAAAAATTATGGCAATACACCGCAATTTATACGATCGTAAGGGAAATATCAGATGTAATTTGTTTGATTTTGATAATGAAAGTTTTTATCTTTCAAAACCGCTTTATAAATGATACATATAGTCCCCCAAAAGATGTTTTTGAAGTTTAGCATATCTTTAACTGCTGTGCGTCCGGCTGCGCTTTTTGGCGCACTTTTTCAGTTTTTTCTCTCTCATTTCTTAACGGTTTGAGGTATTCTGGATCGGCTTTTTTTAATTAAATAATGGACTCATTGCGCATGATATAATACCAAGTTTATTAATTTCTGTTAACAAAAACGTTTCAAAGCCAACAAAAAATTGGAAAAATTGTACCTCGGGCAGACGTCCTTTGAAACGGATAACGTTGTGAGTGTTTTGAGTCCGAGAATTAAAAAAACAGACCACGTTCTATTGGCTAAAATATACGCCAGATCCAAATTTCATAAACAGAGGAGTGTATAAACACACAGAAAAACATTTTCATATAGAAACATCGGATTTTAAGAAAAGAGACGAAACAATGCGCCAAAAAGCGCACCCGGACGTGCCACGGGGTAGTACCTTTTCTAGATTCGACCTTTTCAGGCTGCGCCCTATTTATGGCCTATATTAGTTACATTTTTAACCTTTACCTTATGACCAGCCACGTTTTTAGGAGCGATACCCACCTTACCTTGACGACTTGGTGTTCGTCTGTGACGAAGCTTACTCGCGGGAGCAATTCTTACAGCAAGAAATTGATTTAGTCCAAACGGTTGACTATGACATCAATCTCCCGGTTTCATACCTATTTCTCCGGAGATATGCCAAAGTTGTTAAATTTTCAATGCCCCAGGTAAATGTCTCAGGTAGTTTTAACGCCAGATAACGGTCGGTTTGATTTTGAAAAGCGACCTGATTTGGTAACCCGTCTCTTATTTGGCAATTTTTGTAATTATAT
The DNA here is from genome assembly GCA_004367875.1 of Oikopleura albicans. NCBI lineage: Eukaryota > Metazoa > Chordata > Appendicularia > Copelata > Oikopleuridae > Oikopleura > Oikopleura albicans. The sequence continues at coordinate 881,298 of SCLG01000008.1, read as the reverse complement.
GTATTCAATCCTTACTTGGCAACCACTATACTCTTAGGCGTTTGATACAGGGTATTACTTATGAATTCAACGCACTTATTACTACTACGCTATGATTACTAGTAGTAATTTACAACTACGATAAAAACCTTGTTTTTTTGTGGGTTTGCGTCGAATTCATGAGTAATTTTCGATACATCCTATTTTGATGGCAATAATTAAAAACTTTTGTATGGCACATCTAGATTGTTGCCATCAGCCAATGATAGGGTAGGAAATCTGAAATATCTTGATCTTCAAGGCCAAATAGTGAATTGCATACTATATTGTATTTTCAGCTGACGCTTGCCCGATATGTATTGGAATTATCTCTAATGGAATATCAATTTGTCGGCTACTCTGCTTCCAAACTAGCCGCATCCGCGCTGTTATGGAGCTTACTACATTTTGAAGAAAATTGGGTGAGTTCAAATTAGCGAATATAAAAAAAAAATAAAGGTGTCCCGAACTTGGGAGTAAAGACTTTTAATTCAAGTTTTAAATGGCAAATCCGCCACACCTGCGACAAAGCGGTCGTGTCTAATGATTCCGTGAAAAATGAGTTTCATAACACATTTTTAGAATACGTCGCTTGAATTTCATACCTCACACACGCGAGAAGAACTTATGCCCATTGTACGAATCCTGAACGAAATCATTGTGAAAGCACCGCGGCGAAAACTTCGAACAATTTTTGACAAATACAGCCATGAAAATTTCTTCAAGGTAATACACATGTTATTATACTATAAAACAGATTTATGGCATTACAGTTGTATCGCCCATATCTTGACAGTTTTTTTCGCATAATGAACTGTAGGTTGGTCTAAAGAAGTCAAAACCAATTGCATTTTAAAACCGTCATAACTTATGATTCATAAGGTCACACACAAATCATGTTAACAAATTTCCCACAAATTCTTGACAAGTTCCCATATATTTCGTAGATTTCGGTCCTTTCTAAACGCTTACGCACTGCATCATTATTTTTCAATTTTTTCACTTTATTTTTTAAAGATAGTGCGCCGTCTTTAAAAAATAAAGTGAAGTAATTGAAAAATAATGATGCAGTGCGTAGGCGCTTTGAAAGGTATCGAAATCTACGAAAAATATGGGAACTTGTCATGAATTTGTGGGAAATTTCCATTTGTTAACATGATTTGTGGGTGACCTGTTGTATTTTAATTGTTTACCTTCATGGGCGATTTTAATCGATAATTTTTTAGGTGACGGAGGGTTTGGCTCTCCTAACGGAAGACGAACTAACCGGCGTTTCCGATTGCGATGAAATGGATGTTAGCCTTTCTCAATAGTTGAGAAATGTAATCTTCACTGGATCGTGTCATTGCCATTATTATTTTTGTTTGTACTTTTTCGTTTCTTATAATTCGCTAATTGAATTATTCAATTTGTCTATAACATACTTTTTACGGTTATTTTTTTTAATTATTTCATTGTGCTAATTTATGACCAAGTATACCTCCGATTACTGTAAGAAGTAGGTTATATTCAATATTTTAAATATGTTTTTTTTGTATTATTACACGCGATAATTCATTTGAAAAAACAGGTTTTTATATGTTAAAGCATCGGAAATTTCTGCGTGGAACCGAAAGTGCAGGGTCACCGGCCCTTTTTATCCTAATTTTACGAAAAAAGTTCCCATCATCATCATTTTTTTTTTGCTAATTTAACCTATTTGCGCATGCACCAGACTATTTCTGACACGCATGAAAAACCATATAATATTAATTAAAACTAAAATTTTTATAAAAATTGTAGATTTTGTTAATTACAAATTTGCTCTAATAATTTGGCATCATAATTGTTCTATTCTGAATCCCTAGTCCCTAATAGGGACTCCCTATAAAATTTTTAGTCAAAAAATCACCAAATTTACACGTTTTACTTCCAGTTTAGTAATTGAGTCTACTAGATGCGTTTATAGGATACTAAAAATAGTGATTAGTATTGGAACCAACTTCGTTGGATGACAGGCAAGAAAACAAATTGTATGAATATAATGTTTTTGTTTTCTAAATATTTCTTTAAATTACCGTTTAAAAATATTTGATTCTTTTTCGATTTAAAACTACATTTTTTGTTTGGCAAATATATTCTTATGTTTCACACCACTTAACTACTTGGACTTAACTTGCATTTAACCGGACTTTTGCTAGTCCGACACTAACAGATAAAATCTGGGTAAAAATGTTTGTTGTCTGACGGTTTAGGTTGTTTTAAAGATATACAAGTAAGTTCTTGTATGTCTGTTAAAGCTGACTGTTTCACCATTTTCACCATGAGGATGTATCATTTCATTTTTGAGTACAGTCGCTGACCGATTATCGGCCATCACAACATTACGAAATGTCGGGCAATAAGCCGTTGCTCCGTCAGCGACTGTAAAATTTGTTTTTGCCAGTTTGATACCATAAACGTGTCAAATGTGTAAAATATAATACTCATAAAGATATAGTGATATCTTTAAATTTTGTATAGGCTGTATTAAGGTCGGACACTTAAGCATGAAAGAAGTGAAAGTAAGAAGTGCTTGGCAAAAAATATCATGGAATTTTATATTCTGCACTTTTGCCGCTAATGACCCATTCTAAAGAAAGCCTGGAATCTATATTACTTTTTCGAGATTATTTGCGTTTTTTATCTATAGCNATTAATATGAGAACAAAAACAAATTGTAAACCGATTATAATTTGTTTCATACGCGTTTCAACAAATTTTCAGCTAATTATGCCTATTATTTAAGCTGTTTTCGATCCCGGTGCCTTTTAGTCACACAAATGCCCCCTGGAGGTTCTTTTATATTGGTGCCCCCTGGGAGTTAATCTGCAAAAGGCAAATATCCCTCACATGACCAAAATACAAATAAGAGGCCGTTAAAAGTTTTTATGGACACGTTTGTTTTGTTTTTGGGGTATTTGGTAGACATTTGCCTCTTGTAGATGTATACAGAAGCGCTATTGATAACAAAGCGCAAAAAATCTCAAAGAAGTTCTATAAACTCCTTGCTCCTTAGAGGCGCTTTCATTAGAGACAAAGGCGTAAAATTCAAAACTGTATGATACGTTGGCAAGCATACAAAAGTTCCTTAATGTCAAATACTCCTAGATCCATAATTTATGGACGTTACTTTTATCGCTTAATTCCCATGTTCTATACGGTCAAATACAGCCTCAAAAATTCACCACTTGAACGTGTTTGGTAATTTTCTTGTGACTTACGCTTGTGCTTATCAAACATTGTAGGAGTTTCAAATCTTTACGCGAAATTTATCCATTTTTAAAATGGGGGCGAAAACGTGCATAATTTCGCGCAGCGATTATTTTAAAGCACTGACTTTTTTTTGTTGTCTCCAAATTTGAGAAAAGTTACTTTTCTCCGAATCTCCTTCATTCACACATTCCAAAATTTTGCAATTGCAGAAGCGATTAACATGCTTAAAGATTGCAAATATTTTACGCACTATTATTGTACTGGACATATCCGAATCCTTTAATAAACTCTGAAAATACTTGATCGGTAGTTGTGTTTATTTCTGCATGTAACTTAGCTCATTTTCACTCAGTACTGTCTGTTGTCAGTACAGTCCTTGATTCCATAAGGGCCCTTAAGGGGCGCTTCCATAACGGCCGTTTATCCCATAACGGCCACTTTTTTCGAGAACCGAAAACGGCCGTTATGGAATTAGGGACTGTACTTTAATAGCCAATGGTGATACGCGAATCCGGACGCAAGAGACGTGAGAAACCAGCTAAACTTAGAAGCCAATCAGCGGCGCCCTTATATTCTTATATCCTCTAGTAAACAAAAATCGGGCCCTGCTGGTTAGTTATTCTGTCTCGCGTCCTGATTCACGTATTACCGGGTGCTACTACTACTGTAGTATATGGACCATATATTATGATCGTCTGGTAGATTCCTGTAAATTTGCAACAAGTCTGTACCATTGTTCAGATCCGCAAAATACGGACGATATCTTTCAATACGGACGCTTTTTGTGAAAAATGCCCCCAAAACAATTGCTCATTTATCGGACGCCTTTTCGGCCAAAATGTGGCCATTCTACAGTGTGGTTGATACCAAAACCTTCCGTATTCAAGAATTTTTTTTTATTTTTCTCTCGTTTTTTCTCTCATTTTTGTTTTGTGAAGTAAAAAAGTAACCACGGGATATTTACACGCATTTCCCCTTTTTCCCAATTTTTTTTACCAAAAAGAACCCAAAACTTTACAGCCCCAATAAAAATTTGGAAAAAAATGGTTAACGAGAACAGTCTGTAAATTACGGAATAAGTGAGGATCAGGCCGTGACACGGTGTAAGTGGCGTGATCGAGAGACCGAATGAATCTGTAGTCTGCATGATTACCAGCCTGTTGGCTTACCAACACCAAAAGGAATTCTCTTTTTTTTTNAAGCAATTCACCGATAATTAAAAAAACAAAAATGAGAGAAAAAACGAGAGAACATGTCAACAAAGAAGGCTTTGGTATCAACCACACTGTAATATAAAAATGGTCCTTTTTATGACGATGCTCCTTTTTTGGACGCTATTTTCGGTTCTCGAAAATAGCGTAAAATTATATAATTTGTGTATAATGCTTTATGGAGTCAGATCCATTTTTTAAATTTTAAAACCCCTGGAATGTATGCATAATTCCCGGAGATCCCCGTTGAAACCGCAATGCATTGCAATGGTTCAGTTAAAAGAATTTCAGACAAAACGCCAACGCACTGTGCTCTAATCATTAGAGTCCCTGCCTTTGATATATCATGATATCCTTCCTCATCGCAACTTCATCTAATCAAATGCGGTTCTTTGAATGGAAGATTTGGAAAAATATTGAAAAAAATTGTGGCAGAAAAATGGCGACTTTCACAAGCGGATTTTGTTTTTATCCTTCTGCCATCAGTTGGTATAAGACAGATAAATTATTTCAATTGGCTAAACAAATTTTGATTACGTGAGCGAGCAACTGCAATTTGATAAATAAAGTTTATAGCATTTACAGCTAATTTGATGTTATTTGTTTATCTGATGCATCGCGATGAAAAAACTGGAAATTCTAACAATTGATTTTTCAATTTCCGGAACGAGATTGTTCCCTAAATGAGTCGTCGGACATATACAACAGTCTGTTATATAGTGTATTACACTGTGTATGATAAGCAAGTAAGTAAACAGTTTGTAAACACCAGGTGCGCCGTTATGTTTCACCCCGTGATCTTTAATTTTTTCCTATTCGTCCCGTTATCTTTCACTTTTATAAAATTTTATCCGATTTTTTTTTCAAAACACATATCCTTATGTGTACACATGTGTATAGCACTGCACCGTTATATTTCACTTTTTTATATTTAGTTTTGAAAGATATTGGCGCACCTGGTGTACTGGGTTTTCGCAGACCTAGGGTTTTTTCATTTTAAGTATTTCTGTATGAGATGATCCTTGCGCGCAATTGCGTCTTTAGGTTCACGAAAACAACCATATTAAAAATTAATCATGACCCCTTTCGACGCCATCAGTAATACGTGTAAGTTCATAAGGGAACTTAGAAGCATAGACTATACCGCATAGTAAATCATACAGTATTCGATTAACCCACGCATTTTCCTCCCCATTTTATTACTATTTAAGGACCGGTCGGCCATGTTGTGTACAACCTGAAACCAAAAATCAGTAATGTTAATTTTTGTCGAACATTTGATGTTTTAATTAGAATTTAAGGTGTTAGCTAATATTATCAAGCATGGCCAAGTTCATTTGGCAATCAAATTCTAGAAATTTTGATGCTTCAAAATTCCGATAAAAATTTTAAGGACGGGTAGGTAGCGTTGTGTACAAATAAAACCCGAAAGTACGAAAATACACTTTAATAGTATTTTTTTTATTTGTTTTATCAATTTGTTTAGGTCTGTGTGCATTTCTGGACTACCGACGAGTTCATTGGACTAATAAATAATATAAAGTAAAAACTCTGTTAATCTATGGAGAACTTAGCTGTAGAGTTTGTACTTTATATTATCTTAGATATATAAAAAAAGGGTGGGAGTTTAGTCATTATTCCTGTAGTTTTAATAAGGGCTGAACGGGATGGGATTTTGAAAATTTTCTGAAAACTTATGAGTTTTCATGAGTTGAATGTTATTTTAGTGATAATTTTCGAAATTTATTTATTCTCGATGTTTTACCGTCGAGAGTTTTTTATGAATGAGTCGCTTTGCTCTGAAAATAAATTACAAAATTACTAGATTCTAGAAGTTTTTAATTTCTATTACAAAAATTTAACAACTGTTCTTCGAACAATAGTTTTCACTTTTATAATATAAAGTAAAAACTCTGTTAATCTATGGAGAACTTAGCTTTCGATTCTTGTAAGGACTGTAATCTTAGATATAACCCTAAAATGTAGGCTTATCTTAGTGTCCGATTATTAGCCAATTATAAGCCTGCATTTTTCCCCGCAATTTTTTATTCTCATATTTTTATCTCTGCTTACTTATTTGCCCAGAGTTCTTTCGACTGATTGTTTATTTTATTTAATTTTTGCGTCGATATGTCAAGAGTTAATAATGTTAACAACCCTACTGACGATGATCAATCTTATGTCGAAGTTAAAGAGGAAGTAGGTGACTCGCATGTCCCCGTCTCTTCGAAAAAACGTTCTTTCTCTTCACTCGCTAACTCAAAACAGGCCGGCCCCTCCAGTGCAGGTAGTGACCGTGTTACCCGCAGTGGTGCAAGATCAACAGCTGTTTTCGGTCAAGGCTTTCCAGTGCGTAAAGACTGGGCTGCTCCTGATTCTAATATCAGAAAAGATGGCGTGTTTGGACAATCGGTAAATTCGCCCCAACCTTTGAAGCGTAAAATCAAGCCGAAGCCTCCGCGATTTCAAGGTGAAATTTCTGTATTTGATAACCTTGCCGAGGACCACGAGGTCTCTCAAATAATGACAGTTAAGCGTTTGGTCGATCTTTTGCCGGAGTCTGATCCCCGTGCTCAATGGTCTAAAGCTTTTTCTTTGACAACTGTTCATGAGCTCGATTTCTGTAAATTGAGCGATCATTTTGATCGAATTTATTTCTCATTTTCTGAGTTAAAAAAGCTTTTGCCCCCTGCCATTCGTATTGAGTTTGGCTTGACCGATACCGTCTTTGACGGGTTGCTGATGAATATACAAATGCAATGTACTTTGTTGAAAAATTCAAAGTACCTCGGTAATTTTACCCAGTTGTCTGAAATTGCCAATTTTTACGATGTCAAACTTTTGACCATTAAAGGGGCATTGGATCGACCAAAACATTAGTTATTCTTTTCAAACATTTTTGTATTTTGCGCTATCTGTTTTAATGCTTTTGAACAGCTGTTATTTAGCAATTTGTTTACAGAATAAATGTTGATTGGATACTAACTTTTTCCGGGAAGGATTCAGACCATCTCCGACTCTAGTCGCGAGCTGAGTGCGTCTAGGTCGAATTTTGCTGCTTCCTTGTCATCTTTGTTGTCTTTATGCTTTTTGCCATACAACTGTTTAATGTGATTGAGGTCCCAGTCATATCGTGCCGCGATTCCGATAGTTGGTTTACCCTATTATTATCATTTAATTGCATGTACTTGCATATGTTGAGCTTTTGTAATTTTGATTAAAAAATGTATTTGTGAATATCAATTAACATTAGTAGATTGATATTCGGGTAATGTCCACTACCGTGTAAATCTCCACGTGAGGAGGTTCCCGCCTGAACGGGCCGAATTAATTCTAAATAAATGTATGTTATGAGTGGGGATCGAACACATGCCAATATAAGTCAATATTCTGTGTACAGAGGTTTATCTCTTTGCGCCACAACGGCGACTACGATTGGTAAGCAAATTTAACTAATTATAACTGATTTTATTTCCACATAGTACTTCCTTTTCTGAAACAACTGTTTAGACTTTTTAAACTATTTTCTAGCTCCTAATTTTTTTAATTTGAAAGTGTTCAGAAATCCCAAAAAAGGCACTCAAAATTATGCCAGATTTCCTGACGCAACTAAATGACCTCAATGATCAATTAAACCCGATATTTTTGTATGGTGAGCTAATAATGGTTTTACCTTGAATTCTTTAATTCTTGAAAGAGTTTGCTTCGGTTTGTTAACCCGTTCACCTCTAACGAGCCCGTTGTTTCCATTGTACTTGTAGATTTCACCTGATTGGACGTTTGTCGTGTAAACCATCCATTTTTTAACGTCATCAACATCTGTTATTTCGGGGTTCTTGACTGCGAAAACTGAATAACCATCGAAATCGACCCCGAGGTTTTCGATCATGAATTCAAATTTGCAGTATTCCTCGAATACCTATTGTTTTTAATTATATTTTGGCTCTAGTTCTTACAGATGTTGGTGTTAATATTACACTTTTTCATTACCTTTTGCCAGACATTTCGTAATTTTTTGAATGTTAAGTTGACCATTTGCATAACTGCTTCTCTGGACTCGCCTGATCTTGAGACTGCTCGATCAAATGTTGAATACGAAACAGCTGTTTGCAGTTTATTATATTGGAATCCTTAATATCATTTGTTTAATGATTATTATACTCGCTTTTTCTTATTTTTTAAGAAGTTTTTTGGCGATAGTTCGTCAAGTGTGTTCAGACGACTAATGTTTTGAATATTAATAGTGTGGCGTTTTACTGACCTATGCGTCTTATTTTCTTGAGATTTTCGTCATGTTCCTCAACAGCTGTATCGAATTTTATGTTCAAGGCGTCATCATTTTCAAGCAAGCAAACTAGTTCATCGCATGACGACATAGCAGCGATGACGCTATTTATTTCCATTAACCCATAAAAGTTTCGTAATTTATCCCCACAGGTCAAATTATTTTCTACGTGTTTTATTTTTCCGAATCGTGATTTTAAGTTCACGTAGATTGCCCCAAGTGCTTGTTTTATGTTTTCTCGCGCTGTTGAATTTTGTTCCCAAACTTGTGGTAGGTTTGAAAACAACTGTTCCATCATGGGAGAATTTATTGCTTCCTTGATGGTTGCATTACCATAAAAATCATAATTGGGAAATTTAGACATCTCGAGTTTTTAAGGACTCTCTTTGCCGATAATTACTTTTTATGTTTTGGTCGGGTTAAGAATTTTGTATTTTTAAAAGTTTTTTAGTGCTCACCTTACTGATCACGTGTTCTGGTGCACCAATCACATTTTGTTATTTTAGCATGCGTTCTTAAGCAATGAGACAATTTTACGCCCTCTATTTTTAATTGTCAGTTTTAAAGGGATTTTTTATTTGTTTTAATGATAAGTTATTTTCTATAAATGTTATATTCTAACAGCTGTTTTCTAATTATGTTATTTTTATTCCTGGATGGCTATTTTGAAATTTTTTCCCAAACGCTTGATTTTGTCATCCATTATCGCTACCTTTTCCAGATTATTAGTTTTTCCGTATTCGCGCATCACTATTTTTGCATCAACTATTTTTGTTAAAGGCAGTTCTTTTGGTATTTCAAATGTTTCAATTTTTAAGTCTTTTGCAATTATTTGCAATAATTTTGAAATTCTCACCCAAATACGGACCATATTCCAACGAGTAAAAAATGCCAATGTTCCCCTGACAATTCTCTTATGTGGTGAATTGTCTGGTAACAATTGGTGTAGGGTTCGTAACATTGCTCTCAAAACTATCGGCTCGCTAGTAATGATATGGTGCTTCATGTAATGGTCAATACTTTCTAAAGTATGGGCTAGTGGACCGGACAACACCAGATTTTGATTCGTGAATGCTTGACGAATTCTCTGGGACTTTGTTCGCGTCTGCTTTTCAACAGCTGTTTTTTGGACGGCTGTTGTTTTTCTCTTTTTTGACGCATTCGGGCCGATTACGATTCTCGTCATTTCTTAAAATTGAAATACTTGTTAATTATTACTATAGTTTAATTAATTTCCGAAAATCATGTTAGTTTCATTTGTTAAAACAGCTGTTATTGTAGGCTCAAAATTTTTTAATTTTTATAAGCATTTCTTTAAAATTGTGGCATCCCTTTCGATGCGCAATTGTTGGATTGAATTTTTTATTATCATAGCTTTTACATTGAGGTGTTCAAGCATGATAGTATCCATTTCGTTGTTTTGCACATCGTAAAGTATTTTTGGCCAATTTGAGGGGTCTTGTACTGCCATTGCCGTTTCAATTACGAGTTTACTCTTCATAGATTCGGCCAGGAGTTTATCAAAAGTTTGGTTATTGAGGTCGTTTAATTTCGTCAATGAATCTTGCATGATTTTCTGTGCCATTTTTGGGATCTCTAAACTGGATTAATATTCATTGATATTTTTATGTTAATTTTATCGGTTTAACAATTTGTATTTACACAGATTTCGCGCTTTAATGATGGTTATTTTTCGATTTTTTGATAACGATTGTTCTTAACAGCTGTCTGCGAATTTTTGTTTTAATTTTTTATTTTTTGAAAATTTTTCCATCTTTATTGTCATAAGCACTAAGTTTAAAGGCTGCTCCTTTATTTGTAGTTTCTAATAGGGTATGTCTATAGCGCCTTATCATACTTGAGTTTTGTGCCCAGCGCATAAAAATATTAATCTCTAATTCGTTGACGTCTGCCATGAATAGTCTCAAAAGACAACTGTTTCTTCCCGAGTGTGGTGTAATTTCTCTGTCGAGATTGAAAGTTCTAGAGATTTGCTTCAATGTATATCTGCATTTGCTCGTATCCAGACTATTATCGAAGAGGTTTTCTTTTAACAGTTGTTGTTGATTCTTCTTTTTTGTTAATAGCTTTGAAATATTTTCCAATAAGTAACTATTTCTTTGTATTATTTTTACGGTTAACTGTTCCTCCCTCTCCATCATTTTGTTATTTTTGCTGCATATAACTTTTAGTACTATAAATTTACCAAATTTGTTTTCTGTTAGTGACAGATTTTCCCATTTTAATTTAGTTATTTCTTTACATCTAGCTCCACTGTAAAATGTGAGTGGAAGGATCACTCCTAATTGCCTATATCTTAATTCGGCGTGATTACCCAGCCATTTTGATATTTCGTCTATGATTTCTAACTCAAAGCAAGGTGCATGGGTTGTCTCTATAAAATCTGTGTCGCAAATAATTTCGTAGGCTCTGTTTGCTGCTTTTGTTATTTTTGATTTCAAAAAGGGGCAGCTGTATTTTTTAACTTTAATAGTATAATTTTTAATGTTAAATTTTAAGTCTTTTACAATGTAACTTCGGAATTTGTATTTTTCGTCTTTAAGGTCTTTGATTTTATAAAAGACGCTCATTATAATTGAAAATGTTAGTTTTCCTATTGTTTCTGGTCCAAATTTCATCGAATTGTTGTGTTTATAAAAGGCCTTTGCCATTTTTTCCACACTTTCGAAACTCGTTAATTTTTTGATATTAATTTTTCGCGCCATTCTAAATAAAACATTTTTGATTTTTCTGTTGTTTAATGAACATTTTCGAATTGTATTTGCGTTTTTGAGTAACAGCTGTATTTTATGCTTTGTTTTTTGCTTTTTAAAGCTGAATCATGAGGCCGGTTTTTTCTTCCAAATCTAATGACAAGATCTCTATGATTTTAAGCACCACCTCTGGATCGTTTGGGTCCGAGAAATTTTTGAGTTTTGCTATTTCTCTGCTTTCTGTATGTGTTACCACGATGTTACGTAACAACCGATATGTTTCCACATCAGTTTCCCCATACAAGCTGATAATGTAACTCAAGAGCATTGTTCGGGCTTGATCAAAAATTTCAAGATCTTCGTCCGGACCGATTTCAACACCGTTCATATTTTCTTAATTTATAATTTTTATTTTTTCCCGTATTTCTCAATTTATAATTAAATGTTATAATAACTTATTTTTCAAGTTTAAACTTATAGTCTTTTGAACAGCTGTATTTATGTTTATTGTTTTTTATAATTTTTAATTAAAAGGAGCCTCTTGGAGCACCCCGTGCCGATCCCCTAGTCGTGCCCCTAAAACCACCTCGTTGCCCTCTTTGGGCACCCCGGTAACTACCCCGTGGTTTGTTTCCATATGCTTGTTGTGGCTGACCCCCGTAAGGCTGCTGGTAGCTACCAACTGCCTGTTGATTTTGCCAGTTATTAACCCGAAAATTGGGTTTTGAATACCATTTTTTGTTTGGGTACCATTGACGAGCATTTCCCCACTTGTTGCCTCGTCCTCTACCCCTGCCACTTCCTCTAAATTTAGAACTAGCACCCCGTGGTTGTCGGGATAGCGAGCCTAATTTTTTCATCATTTCACGTTCTTTAATAAAACGCTTATTTTTTAGGTCCTGTGGCGTTTTTCCGTCCTCTTTCATTTTGGCCCAGCGCCTATCTTTAAGTGCTGGCCATAAAAATTCCTCTTTGAGGAGCTTGTCGTCCTCGATCAGCTTGACCGCATTCGAATACTCCAGCTGTATCTCTGGTTGTAAGCATTCGAATAGCGATTCACAAAAAGCTTTCCGTGACGACGTGTTTTTGTTTGCTTCAAGCCTGTCAATGGCTTTTGAAAGCGCGCTGTATTGGGGGTTGGTGATCGAAAATGTGTCTCTGTACTCCTTTATCAATGATAATGAAGTATAGAAATCCACTTTGGTCATACCTTCCGGTGTCGCAAACTGTTTTGCGAATTCTTGGCCAACAACTGTTCTTGACCGTTTTAGGCTTTGGCCGCAATCTTTGTCTGCGGCTACATGACGCATATAGGCCATGTTTGTTTCTGGGTCAATCCAGAAGTTTTGCCTATTCTCTTTACGAAGCTCTCTGATTTTATCATCGAGCTTCTCCTTAGATGTTCGGAAACTGTCCTTAAGTTTTTGAGACTTAAGTCTTTTCTCTTGAACAATTGTTGCCCAGGTTTCGAATCTTGCTTCGTTCATGGTATCCACTATTCGTTGTTCGTTTTCGTCCAGGTCTTGTCCTTCGGCCTGTTTTTCAACGCACAACAAATAGTGGTTACGGTTTTCTGTAACCATTTTTTCCTCCGCCAACAGTTGTTCATACTTTTCGGCTTCCCGAGCATAATCCTCCTTGGCCTGCTCCAAATCTCTTGAATATGTTTCATATTCAAGTTGGTCCTGCCCGTTAACCGAATTTTTAATTTCGTCTACATAGGCCTTTGAAATTGGCACAATATAGCCGTTATTAATACGCTTCACCTTGTCGCCCTTCTCATCAGTCTTATTATTGAACTGTTGGATCATGAGTTGCGTTACGTGAGGCGTAGTCATACTTACGAACCGATTTCTACTAAATTTAATTTTACAATGATATTTTTTCCCTATTGCTCTAATTTTTTAATGTTGTGATTTGTTTTAACAGCTGTATTTAAATTCTGTGTATCGGATTCTCTGTGTTTAAGGCTCTTTTTTGATCGTAATATTTTCTTTCCCGGACATAATAAACAGAGCCTCCTCTATGGTGAAAACTGATTTAAGGATTGCGATAATTTTTTCGGCGTCATTTTTTATGTCCAGGAACTCATTTGTGTTACTCTTGATTTGTAACAGAGCATAAATTACTTTTGAGGAGATCCGTTTGTCGTAGTTTTTGAAGAGGTGCATAATTGTTGACCTCATATGCTTCTTTCCCTAAATTTTTTGTTAGTCTTTTTTATAGATTGTTACGCACCAAGGCGTATATATTGTTGTTTATTTTATTATGACCATAATAACCGTATTCATTATGTTTGTTTTTCGTAGGTATCAACGTTATATTTTGGTCCTCTAAACATTTGTTAAGATTGATTAAAATTACGTCTTTTGGTCTAATACCAACGAAGAACGGTAGTTCATGAAATACATGAAATATTAAACAAAAATTATTCTCTGATTTAAATAATTTTTGAGCTGTGATGTGCGCTACATGTTTAGGCGGGAATGCAAAAATGTTTTCCTTTCTGTCTAAGTTTGTAGCGAAATAATTCGTTTTATATGCGTCTTTTTCTGGATAACGTGAGATGTACCTGTCACATTTTTTATTGTACCACGTCGCCATTATATCTACCGAGAAGGTTAAACCTATTAATTTTTGCAATTTAAACATATGTTTTTTCATAAAAATTTCTTCATTAAGGTCTACTGTTCTACTTGCTAGATCAGCTTTTTGATTTTTTGTAGAAACCCACTCTATAGTTAGTGATATATTTAGTTTTACTGCAAGTAAGGTTATTTCTCTTATCTCATCATTTAGGCTTGGGTTTTTTGAACCTGTTTTAAACGCATGACATACTGCTGCATTATCACATGAGAATAAGATTCGCTTGTTTTTATAATTTTCTCCCTCATTTTTTAAGAATTGGAAGATGGCGTGTGCCTCTTTTACTGCTATGGGTTTATCAACATATGTTTTTGTCCAATAAAAGGTTCTTTCCTGTCCCTTTTCATTGAACCAACCGCCTGCTGCCCCCGATGCATCTGTGTGAACGTTTGTATTTAACATGGTTAGTTCTTTATCTACCCAAGGCCTTATCTTATTAATTATTGTTTGTTCTAAATTTTGCCAGATTTTTAACTCTTTGGTTAAACGTTCATCGACCAATATGTCTCTAAAATTCATTCTTTCGGACCAAACTAGTTTTTCCGTTATTATTCGAATAAATAATTGCATATTGGCCGCCACTAAAAGGAAAGAGCACATGTAGCCTCTGAGTTTTTCTAAAGTTTTATGTTCGCAATATTTCATTGACAATATTTCTTTTATTTTATTTTGCAACTTTTCCCATTTTGCTTCGGGTATTTCCACTGTTTGTTTCGCGGTATCTATAATAAATCCTAAAAAGTCAAGTCTTTTTGAACATATAAATGTTGACTTTTTGCGTGAAATATATCCCCCCACTGATATCATTATTAAACATGTCAAAAATGCGTTTCTTGGGGCTTCTATTCCGGTTTTGATTTTTTCTAAATTAACATTTGTTGTTTCAACTACAAGACGATCGTCCAAATACAATGTGGCCGGTATTCTATGATATCTTAGGTAACTAATGCAACAGCTGTTTAATAATTGGAAATCTGCCGGCACTCGGCCCATGCCGAAGCATGCGCCGTAAAACGAAAAAACGTGATTTCCCCATGTTACATGTGTCAACAGCTGTGATGATTTATTAAAACGACATTGCAGAAACCCTTGGGTATCGTCGAATTTCGACATATATTGGTCCGGTTTTAATAGTGTTAATAAATAGGTAACTGTATCTAGATGGCACGGAACTGTATATTTTTGTAAACATTTGTATATACCGCCATCGAAACAAAGACGAAATTTTTTAGAACTTTCGTTGTAAGCTAATACTAGACTAATTCTGGCCAGACTTGTTACTTTATCTTTTGTCCCTAAATATGTTAACACTCCCGATTTTACCCATTTACATATCTGTTCGTTTACGAATCCTATGTTCAATAGAAGCTTTTTCTGGTTACTTTGTACGTACGGTTTATCGTAAAACCGACCATTTAAGTTATGGACTAAAACTGGATGAGGTGTGTATTTAAGATATGTTACGCCGTTTAATACCAGTTTTTCGTCTGTACATTCCACTTCCTTATTTTTTCTGAACAGCTGTATTAATCGGTGATTAGATTCATTATAAAAAAGTTTTGTAGCCACTTTATCTTTCCTAAAGGTTCTGGGTTTTTGTATATTCACATTGTCTTGGTTATCTGTAACTGACAGGCCGTCATGAATCATTTTATAAGCCAGATGTTTTATTTTATCATTTGCTAAATGATTTATTGTCAAAAGCCAGATAAACGAAAAGGCTGACCATGTACCTGCCCGAAAGTCTTCCTCCGATCGGAAGGCTAAATTGTTCCAGTCTGGGGTGCTTTCCCCGTTGTAGACTGACTCAAAATCGTCTAATAATTTGTAGCTGTAGGTTTGCCACTGACTTAGTGTGTATGGGTAGTTTAATGGCTTTCCATCGTATGTTACAGCTCTTACTGGCCCCACTGTTTCATAGTTATTACTTGAAAAAAGCCCTTTTTTATATGAATTACTTGCCAGTTGGTCGACTTCTTTCCATGATTTTTGTTTGGCATTTGGTATATCCGTTCCTCTTTTTGGTATTCTTTTCACTATTCTGCCAACGTTTTCCGATTTCGACCGATTCATTCTTTAACATTATTATGAAGATTAATTTTCGTGATTAATTGTTTAATTTTGGAGGGCCTACAGCTGTTTTATTTTGTGTTAAGTTTTTAGTTGCGTTTTCGTAATTTTATATTTCACCCAATTTAGTTTGTTCGGAATTAATATTTTAATTTTCTGCACGATTATTTTTTAGTCTGATTCATTACTTCCCGAAGTTTCAGAACTAGACATATCAGATCCGGAATCGCTTGAGCTATCAAAAGTATTCATTCTGTTCCTGAGTCGTCTAATATTTGCCTCGCGATTCCGATCTTCTAAGTCTGTCTTTTCTTCTTTTATTTTATTCCAAATTTTTTCCGTTAATTTTGTTTTGTCAGACTTCTTTTGTTTAAATTCCCCTCTTATTTTTAATGTATCACCTTGTACTTGATACATTTTTTCGGCCCAATTTCGGAGGCATCGATTATAAGAATCGAGTCTCACTGTTGTTATTCTCGTTTCCGAGAAATTGTTAATACTAATTAATTGATTAATTCTAAGAATTAATTTCACCCCGTGATTTCCTAGCCCAAAGCCAATTTCTCGGTAAAGTTCTTTTACAGCGATAAGCAATAACGTCAGATTTTGAATTAACGTTCTTCGTGATCGGTATCGAAGCCAACTCCGAAGTAGCTGAAATTTTAATAATTTTAGCGTTTTTTAATGTATTTGTTTTCACTTTATTATAGGAATTATTTTTACCTTAACAGCTGTAAATCGCGCTTCGCTCATCAGGTGTCCATTTGTTTTGAACATGTCAAACCCGGAGGTACCTGCTCCCAGATTTGGATTTCCGTTTTCGTCGGTTGGGAACTTTTCGGCCCAGTTTGCAACAATTTCTGCTACATAGGGCTGTAGTTGTTGTGTGCGAATGTCTGGTCCTAAATTGTTCACCAGAACTATCATGCTCTTCAATGCCAGTCTTATTGACATCAAAGATTGGTCGGACACTTTGCACAAAAACAACCAGTCGTTTAATGCATCCTCGCATTCCCGTTTTCCAACATCTGTTTGACCCGCATTCATTTCGCGCATTTCCACATCATAGACATCCATGCTATGGTTGTCCACGTCAAACAACGGGTCGTGATGCTCAAAATCCATTCTAATGTTGATTTTTATATTATATATTTATTTTGTATTTTATGGCTACTATGTTTATATTTCCGTTCAGTAATAGTAATGGTAATTAAAGTATCACTTTTTTAACCACTGTTAATGCTATTTGTTAATTATAGCCACATCATTCACGTATACTAGCAAGATGGTTCTAGTTATCAAAATCATAGGATTTTCCGTTTTTGTTATTTTTGGAATTTATGTACTGATATCTTTGGCTTTTAACTATTATGGTATTTTGTATTTTATATTATTAAACCATTCCTAGGAAACTCCGGTAATTGTTCATAACCAAAATGATACCCCATGTGTTGGGGTGGATGATCTAACACGCACTGATTGAATTGGGTCAAGAACTCTTCTTCTTGGAATTCATCCAGCCCTGGAAACTCGATTTCGATAAAGTCATAAAACAGTTGTCGAAATTCGTCTTCAGACAAATTATGTCCATTAGGGAGATCGCGCATTGTCATTGCTGCGTTATCCATGACTTATTTCAACTTTTTGTATCTAAATTATTTCACTCACTTGTACCCCTTGTCATTAGTGTTTTTCATTTCATTATCAACAGCTGTTAATTAATTTTTTGGTCATACCCAAACACTAAATTTTCCTAAATCTGAGAAGGAGCTTTTTGTCTAATTTTGATTTTATCTATTGTTCTAATTTTTATTTTAATCGGCGTGTTCTGTACACTTTTTTCTCCTCCTCAGGTTTTTCTAGTTCAGTGTCTGAGTCTTCGACAGGGAGATTTCTTGTTTCCTCGCCCTGGTCTGCCTCTTCGTGATACATTTCTGTATCATCTGAGACCCCGGGTGAGTCGACTTCACACTCTTGTAGCACCGACTCGTTGCTGTCTGTTGGGTTGGCCTTGACCTCCCCTTCAGTTAACAGCTGTTCAAGTTCGTCGGCCATCTCACGCTCGGTTGCCTCTTTCATAACCTTCAAGACCATCTGCGAAATCAGTTTTTCGTTTTTGGGTTCAAAAAACTAAATATTTCTGGTGAATTTTTTATTTCCTTTTTATGCTCCGCAAACTGGTCTATTGTTCATTTTTATTAAGTTCGGTTGTGTATTAACTTTTTCTGCTTAAACTGACCTGCTCGAGAAGGACTTTATTGTCTCGTGCGCGTTTCATGGCCTTGGTCCAGCGCGGCTTACGAACTTTGCCGCCTTTCTGCCCTTTCTTCGGCCCCTTTTTGTTTGCCGCTTTTGCGACATTAATTTTGTTGCGTCGCTGTTGTCGTCGTTCGCGTGCTTCTCGTGCCCAGCGTGTTACATCTGGAACACAAGACGCCCTTGATCGTTGACGGTTGGACATGGGTTTATTTTGGCCCATGTTCATCATGCGCCGATTCGCAAAAGTGTACTGGGGGCTGTTCGGCCCATTGCAACCTGGGATACGGTTGTATGGGCGATAGATGTTTCTAAAATTTTTTACTTGTTATTTTGTGATTACATTATTGTTATTTTTAATTCATGATGAAGAAAAAATTTTTTATATCTTACTTGGTTCTTGGATTGTACAATCCTCGACCCAGTTCCATGCTAACAGTTGTTTCGTTGAGATTCAACTCATCAGCTAAGCAATCAATACGTCGTTGATTCCCTAGAGAGACGTAGTATTGATGCTTCATTGCTGCCCGGATTTCAATAGCCGTCAGTTTAGTGTCAAGCGCGGTGCGTACTTCTTCAATGTCCACCGAGGTTCCCCCCGCGAACTTATCCAAAACACTCGGAATTTCGTGAAAGAGTTCACAGAATTGATTCTGCAAATCCGTACACCATTCCGCCTTGGATTGCGGTTCCAAAGGGTAACAACGGTTTAGGTTGAAAACCGGGTTTCTTGGTTCAAACCCAGTACCGACGTTGGTTCGTCGGTTGTACACACCAGCATTCCACAAAGGCATATTAACTTGATCTAAACTTAACGCTTTTGTTAGTTATTTTTTAATTATAACAATTTTTTATCGAGGATTTTCCAACAGCTGTTAACTAATGGTTCATTTCTTGCAGTAATAATAATTCTAATAATTTTTTATAATTTAGTAATAATTTTTTCTTATTTTGGATGTTCTAATTCTTAATTTTATTAATTTTCTTATTCTCTAACGCCTTCTTTATTTGTTCCCAATATTTTTTACTGCCATCTTTTGATTGATTAGTGGTTTTTTGTACGACTTTGTTGTTAAACATTTGTTTGTAACTTGCTACATCTAGTGATGACGGATTTTCTTTATCCGCCTCACTTATTATTTGAGAGTTTCGTGTTACAACAGAGCCATCTTCACTAATTAATTCGTCGCATAATTTGAAATTATCGAAACTAGCTCTGTGTTTTTCTTGAAAGGCCGAGTTCGTGTCTTAATATACTTATTTAATTGATTTTTATTCCCTACTTTCATTCATTTTCTTACCGAATCTTCTGTCAAATCTATAATTGTCTTTTTTGAGTGGAAAGTGTTCTGAGATTTCTTCAGAATAGTAGGGATCGGCCGTGATAGCTAAATCTTTATAGTATTCTGGGTGTCTTTTGCCACATTCGGAAATTAACCACTCGTAGGTAGTTTGAGACATATTTTCTGTGTCTGTCTCATCCACTAATTGAAAACAAGGTTTTGGACCTTTCGAGTAGTTAGCCGGAAACAGCTGTTTAATTTTTGCAGTTATTGTTCCATTTGTTGTTTTATTCGATGCAAGCATCTTCAACAACGTTTCCAGTTTTTGCATGCAGGCTATTGGAACTGTTGTGTCGAATTCATTAGCTAACAGGTATAACATCTGTTTTACCTTACCAATAAGACCTGAACGTGACATTGAGCCCGGGTTCACTAGTTTACTAATTATATTATACCAAATCTTGTTTATCATTGAAAAATGGATTTCACTTTCTATTCTGACCCCTGGTTCTTCGTCTTTCATTACATTAAAAAATAGGATTAAGTTTCTTAGTTGGTATGCTTTTTTATCATTGTCCTTTGGTTCTATCATTAGATCTGTTGCGCAGTGCAAAAATTTTAGTGTGTCAGGGCCTAGTGTAAGTGTTATTTCTTTTTTCAATTCACTTAATTTTCCTATGATACCCCATTCTTTTTGTTCCCCGCTAATCTTTCTGTTTGGATATGTTTTTATCTTTTCGAAATGCTCGTTAATGCTTTTATTGTTTTTAATAAATTGAGCTCTGTTATTTTCTTCGTTCTTTTTTAACTCCATGCTCATTTTTTCAACCTTTAATTTTAAGTTTTCTACTTCCAAATTTTTACAGCTGTTTAACGCTTCTTCAGTTAACTTTGCAACCTTAGAACCCATTAAGACACCTTTTGTTTTTTCAAAACAGTCCATTAAAGTAGTTTCAAATAATGAGCCGGTCCAGTCAACGTCAGTCTTATTCCGAAGATTTTTCAATGCTACAACATTGCTGTTGTTGGCATGGAAAACAGCTGTTCCTAACTGTATGACATGCCCTAATTTGAGATATTTATATTTCTTATTTTATAATACCATTATATTACCGATGATGACGACTAGTAGCATTCTGATATCGCCCCAGTTTTTGTCTTGGTTCACGCGTAATGACTCGACACTAGCTACTAACGCCTCTATTTCTTGATTAAGCGAAATTTCAACGTTTTGTGACTCTGAAATTTCGCCAGGCTCCATTTCTTCACTTTCAACAGCTGTTGATCCAATTGATTCATTATCAGAAGTTTCCGGTAAGTCAATATTTTCGAAAACGGCTTCCTAATAATCGATTTATTTCCAAGCAAAAAACAAAGGCGAGGCAAATGTTTAAATCCGAAGATTTCATTTTCCCGAGACTCCCTCGAGACAATAATGTATGTCTCGCTTGATCTCAAGCTGCTAACCTGTTCCATGTTGTTTACTCGTCGACGTTTTGTCTTCATAACTCGATTACTGTGATTCCGTTTTGTACTCTGTTTTGTTCCGATTTCTATCTCTGTTCTGATTAATTTTTTGCATTTCCGGGTTTAAATAATTTTTGTCCCTTTAAATCTAGAACATTTTTAATTTTACGCTGAATTTATTGCCTTTTGTTACGTTTTTTGTACACGTCATCTAGAATGACGTCACAAGTTCCACGTCATCGGTGTTTTGATTTTATTTTTCTGTTTGAGATTATTTTGATTTTGTAGTTTTTATACGTTTGTATCAACAGTTGTTCTGATATTTACGGGTTATCAAATTCAGAACTACACTTATTGTTAATAATGGTGGTTGACATCATAACACTAAGATGGGCATTGACAATTTTAATTCAATTTTTAAACTCTCATTTATTTTTTATGGCCTGACAAAAATCAATCGATATTTATGGTGTTTCTTAAATATGATTTGTTTAACAGTTGTTTTTTGTAAGAATTTTTTACGATGAATTCGTTGATTCTGTGTGTAGATTATTCATTCTTGATTCGTGTAGGTCCCAAAAACTTTCTGCAATGTTTCGATTGAAATCTGTATCGATTTCATATTCCATTAATCTTTGTTCCATTGAGTGATTTAAGGACGCATAATCCATGTCGTATGAATTTTGCTCGTTGTATTCATTTGTTTCTGGGAATTCTCTCAAGTCCAGTAAATGTCTTGATAATTCTGGGATTTCTTCTGGTTGTTGTCGCTGATGTTGTGGTATTTGAAACAGCTGTGTCGAATCTAAAGTGTTGTTAGATTCTGACATCGTGTCCATTAATTCGTTGTCTGAAATGTTTCCTCCATACGAGTTGTATACCTCATCAACGTTATTATCAGAATATCCTCCTGAATAAATCTCTTCATCGTTACTTGAGCTGTATGCGCTTTGTATTTCAATTATTTCCGGTAAGTTGGGCTCATTTTGGTCCGCTTCAGACGACTTCATGGAGTCTGTCCACGAACCTGTTGACCCATTTATTATTTTTCGTTTACCGTGAGTGAACATAATTACTATACTTACCTGTAACTAACAACTGTTTTTACTTATTTTTTATTTAATTTACTAGTTTTTGAACTGTGTGTTGATTTTTGTTTTGTTTCATTATATATACTGCTTTTACTTACAGGTGCGTGCCTTCATGGCAATCAGCAATTGATTGGTCAATCAGGTGCACTTTAATTAAATTCTCATTAGTGCACGTGCAATTTTTAATACAGGTGGTTTCTTCCACTCAGTGCACCTGTGTTTTAATTTGTGCACCTTAATTAAGAACTTTTCTAACATCTGTTTTTTATTAATTTACTTAGTTTTTACTCTCTAGCTCTACTAGTGGCCTTCTTCTTGTATAAGACTAGTTTGTTTCTGTCATTTGCTCACAACAATTCACTTTAATAATCATGTCTAGTTTGAAATTAAGCCATTTCGAAGGTATGTATAATTCTAGCTATGCATCTGACTCGGATGGTTCGGTAAGTACTTACTATTCTACTGATATCAGTAGCGTTTATACAGAGATATGTGGTGGTTTTGGACAAAGGCGTGGCGGTTACGGAGACCCAATGTTAACCCGTCACGAACCTGCTTGTTACTATAAAAACTGGTATAAGCTTCGTCACTGCTGTTGGTATTTTTGTCTGCCATGGTTCCGTAAACAAGAAGCTGGGAAGACTGCTCGATTTTTGGCGACTGGCACTGTACATGTTTTCGAGGTATCAGCTCGAGAAAGGAGGGAAAAAAGACTATATAATCGGCAAAACTTTGCACGTCGCCAATTTCAACTACATCGCATATATGCTAGTGGGACAACAGCTGTTCTCACCATTTCTGATGCTCAATTTGTTCAAGTCAAGCGAGATTTACCTGGTTATAATAATTACAATCTGGAGATGGATTTCAACAAGCGCTATGAGGGTTCTTGCCTTACCGCTAAAGTTCTTTTTCATACTGATTAAGAACTTTCTTTATTTTGTTACCTCTAATCAAACATCTTTTATTGTAATTATTTATTTTATCATTTTCATCCTGCACATTTTGTTTGTTTAAGTGACATTTATCATATGTATATGCCATGTTACGCTTTGTGTTATTTTCTGTACACTGTCTCGTTTGTTTATTGTTGTCATTTGTTTATTTGTCTATTTGTGAATTTGTAATACATTTGTAATATGTTGTATATTTCTCAGTTTTCTAATTTTTTCCAAAATTTTGTTGTGAATTCTTTAAGCTTCTTAATGTTCAACAGTTGTCTTTTCTTGGCCAGTAACAACAATTGTTCCATAGTTAATATGTATTTTGTTGCTCCCTGATTCTGTGACCATAAGGCCAAGTATTGCTCATAATTTCGCACTTCCCGCAATTTTTCCATGAATGCTTCGTCATTTATGATCCAGTCTGGAACCTCAGCCTTTTTGGCCCATTGTTTTTGTATTTCTAATTCGCCTAGTTTAACTGACAGCTGTTTGTTCGTATCATTTGCTTTGTTTGTGAAGCTCCTAACTATTTCTTGGTTTTTCATGATCGTGTCATTTCTTCCCGCAATTTTGATTGTACTTTTATTATTTTGCATGTCTCCTTCGGTTAACCGCCTGTTGATGCTATGATTGAGTATCGTAGCATTTTGGCTAATGCCATGATTTGACAGACTTCTCACATAACTTTTATCATCCCAATTATGCCTGTTGGGTTGATATTGTTTGTCATATTTTTGTCTTGAATATTCTGCTTTTTTCCTAGAGGCTTTAATTAATCCGTGTGGATCAATTTTGTATGCTGTGTAGCCTCCCCTTGTCACCAATTTCGGTGCCCAACCGTCATTAAAGATCATCTCTGTAACATTTGTTTTTCCCGGTTCGATGATATGTTGGAGGCCTGCTGCGTCTGCCACTGTAGTTTGATTTGTCTTTTATTTAGGTTATTACTATTTATTTTACTTATCTTATTTCCATTCTTTTTTCCGAATTGTGTATGTAGTGATAATTTCCCGGATAATTTTTTAATTTTACAGCTGTTATCTTATTTCTTTTTTGTAATTATATTTTCTTTTTCTATATTTTTTTAATTTATTTTTTATTTTCCTATGTTTGGCTTTATTATCTCCTTGATATAGTAATGACCTTTCCCTGTATGCTGCCTCCATTTTGTAAAGATGAGGCTAATGTGGCCATATATTCTGCGAATTTGAATTTTGGGCGTATCTGTATGTAACTTAACCCATTTACTCTTGTTTGAATGTTATCCGCTCTCCGCTGCAAGTAACACAATTTGTCACTGTATGTTGTGCTTCCATTGATTGACTGGCTTGTCAGTGTTTTTTCCCGGTAACCAACATTTGTATGTGTTTTTCCTACAGCGTGATATAACGTTTTTACTGCTTTACTTCTATTCGCATAATATCTCACCACGTTTCCGTAACTGTAGCAGAGCGTTTTCTTGGGGTATGTTTCGACTTTGAAATACTGACGATTTGGCCCGTATTGCACTTCAGGCCATGTGGCATGTGGATTTCCAATTTTTGCCATTTTATCTGCTAAGTATGGGTCCATTAGTGCTTGCGACCAGATCAATTTTTCCCACATATGCTGTTTTTCATTGTCGTAGTTTACCGCCACGTTGCTCTGAAACAGGGTCAAATATACATAGCGATTGTGATTGAAAGATAGCAACATTATTCTTTCTTCAGTATCTTTTGTTGTGGACCATTCTGTGTCCACATTGTCTTCCAACAACTGTTCATTTGGATAGTGGTCCAAAGCTGGGGACACTATCATCCATGGCGCTCGGAAGAAAGTTCCTAATTGTACTTTCTCGCCTTTGTTAAGACTTTCAGCCATATTTTCATTTACTAACTGATTTAGAGTCCATTCTCGTAAAATCTTTGGAACCATGAATTTTTGTCGATCTAGCGCTCGACCAATTGTCCCTACTCAGTAGGGCCTACTGTGGTTTCTGACGACGTGACCCAAACCATTAATACTTTTTTCTTTTTGAACTCTTCGATGAGTTTCGCAATAATTAGGAATTCTCTACAATAAAAGATTTCCGCTGTTGTTGAATCGATGTCTTTTTGTCCTATCCCCAACTTTGCTTTATTGTAGTTATAAGCTGTGTCTCTGCGTGTCATTCTTGATGCCGCCATCTTTAAAACATACATCAATTTTTGTTCGTAACTGTTTGCCTCCGGGGCTATTATACTATTCATCAACTCTCTCATTTTCGGTTTTTCTAACAGCTGTTGTATGTTTATTTCGCTTTCTTCACTGCCCACGAAGTCTGTTACCGAAATTATTTCAATATTTTTGTCTTGTAAATTTATGTTTGTTTGATCATGCAGCGGTTGGGGTTTAGAATTATTGTATTCGTTTTTGGAGTGAGTGAAGAAATCCGATGGTTGATCTGTTCTCATTTCTAAGCTCACCACCACCACTTGCTCGTATTCGTTGTTGCGAAACGTGTTTTTAACAAACGGTATCGGATTTCTGGATGTGGGTCCCACTACTGGTGGAAAATTTCCGTCATGCATTTCTGTGGCCCCGACAAAATCTTTGATATTGTTTTCTCCGTCATAATTTTGTTTCAAATCCAAATTTGTGAATGGAATTCTAATTTCTGTTCCCCAGTGCTGTGACGCCGTTTTTTGAGTATTGAAACCTTGCAATTGATTGCCATCTTGTATTATTTGGACATAATTTTGTACCACTTTCGAATTTGGTAGATCATCTTTATCTACTTTGTTTTGTATTCTATTCAACATTTGTGTTTTCATCCTCATAAATTTTTCATAGTATGAGTCTTTGATGTTGAAGTTGTGCATATTATTTACTGTTGACATGCGTCTTTGAAATTCTAGCACTCCTTCTGTGTTAATCATTGAGGGTTTCAATCTGTACCAGTTTTGCCTTAAAAATTCGAAACCTTCCACTACAAAGCTTATTTCTTTTTGTCTTTGTTCCTGGTTGTACAGAATGTTGTCAATTTCCGATGTTCTTTCAACATTTGTTGGGTTCTTTTCAACCACCGGAATGTGTTCTATTTTGTACGTCTTTTGTTCCCATATGAACATTAAATCGAATTTTGTTTGTTTCACATTCCAATTTTTATCGCGAAATTTTCCTGGAAACGCATGCGTTTTGCAGAAATCTGAGGATTCGATAGCCGGTTTATTACACGTTATTGTTTCTTCTTTAAATCGCCATACTTTCTTGCACAACAATTTTTTACCAGAGAGCGTTAGTGATTTTGTTGCTAACAGCTGTTTATCAATCCTCGGTTTGTTTTTGAAATTAATTTCCCGTGATATCAGGAATTTTTTCATAATTGGTAGCCACAATCTTCCTGTATTTAGATTACCAATCAATACTTTTTTCCGGTCTTTTTCCCCCAAGAATTTAATTTCACTTGCCACTCTCATAGTTTTTTGGTGTTTATCGACTTGTAAGAAGTGAGCCATTTTTACCAATTCATGGCCTTTAGGTTGAAACGGTTCTGTGACGTTTTCAGCCGCTTTCCTCATCTGTTTAGCGAATGCGTTGATTTCCGCTTGTCTTTTGTTTAGCCATTTCTTTTCGTTTTCTGACAGCTGTTCGCTTGCAATATTATCGATAGAAATGTTAACTGCTTTAAGCTTTTGCACGATGAGGTCTCTTTTCTCCTGAATTTGACCGTCATCCATTATTTCGTTGTTCTCGCTATTTAAGCAGTCAATATCATTTAATTTCGGATATATTGTCAGCCGCAGTTGATTGTTCGCTATTTCGAGGAGTTCGTTTCGTGTCTCGTCTGAGATTTTTCCTTTTCTTACTACCCCAATTTGCTCAACAACTGTTTGCATCACTATCTTTTCTGCCATTAGAAAATTGTACTTTTTAATTGTAGTCCATGGGTTCAACACTAGTTGCTGTATGATTTGGACCGCTTTGTCAAGCACGCATTGTCTGGTGAGCTTTTTCATAGTGTTTAATATTTCCCCTTTCTCGTATAGCCAATTCTCTATGAACTTGAAGTCTTTGATGAAGTGCTCTTGGATGCCCGACAATTTATTCAGGATTTCATAATTCTTTTCTTTGTAAATTTCGTTTGCCATAAATTTTGTTAACAGTTGTTTCTTTGGCTTTTTTGTTTCGATCAATTGTGCAAGTTCCTTCACATTTGGATTTTCTAAATACTCTTTTTTATTCTTTATTCTACTTTTTCTTATTTTAAATCTTGATTATTATTATGTTGATATTTTTGTAATCCTTTATAATTTATCCTCATTTTTCTTAATTTTTTGATATTCTTTCTCACCTGTATAGAAATTAGTTGACAGAGGGTTGTTGTTGTTGTTATCGTTTATTGTATTCAATCTTTGAATCATGCGTATTGTTATTCTTTGTAGAAATAACTCCGCGAACAAATAGTCAATCGCTGGGTCATTGGGTTCATATCCATCAATACCTGCTCTGAAGTTTTGGTCTTGAACCACTTCTAACATGGCGAACAGCTGTATATCTTCCCAATTAACTGCTTCCATAACTTTTGCGAAGTTGTTTTTTGTGTTGACCGATCCTATGTTTAATTCGCTCTTTGCGGACGCATTTTTTGTGAGTTTTGAAAGAAATTTTAGCATTGAGGCTGCATTTACCGTTTCATCTTTTTCTAGATTTTCCAGTTTGTGTGGGATGCCTTCAGTGTCCCATAAAACCATATTCGGTTGCACCTTAATTATACATTATTTTTATCTTATCTTCATCTTTCGACTCATTTTCTATATTATTTTCTTCTTTTGCCTGTATATTATTTATTTGGAAAGAAAAAGATTTGTTCGGCATATGATCTACAATGTAGATTCATAACACCTGGGTAGAAGCCTGTACCCTGTAAGTCTCCTCGTGAGGAGATTCCCGCTCATGCGGGCCGAATTAACTCTTAATAAATATTTGTTAACGGTGGGAATTGAACTCATGCCATTATAAGTCAGTGAATTGTTTACAGAGTATTATCTCTTTGCGCCATTACGGCGACATTCTTTCTAGTATTTATTTTTTGATTTGTTTTAATGTTTTCGCTTTTTCCCGCAGTTTTAATTTTGACTCTACCAGGTAGTTCATATTCTATTTTTGTTTATAATGCGTATTTTACGATTTTTATTACTTTTCTTGGAATGAGTTTTATAATTTCTTATTGCTTAAGTTGAATTTGTTTTTTGCTATATTTTTAACATTTTACCTTTTGTCTTGACTGATTTCTCGAGTCTAACGGCCTCATCATTGGATACTTCATAATTGTCGCTTTTATGTTTATGACTTCACGATAATCGAAGGGATCTACTTTGATACCCAATTTTGCGAAGGTGAATGCGACCTGTTCCTCGAGTTCTGGTGTTTCTTTTATTTGCATTGCGCTAAACAGCTGTTCTTGTCGATTTTTGTTTTGGATATGTTCCAAAATCAAGTTTCGCAATTTCAAACTTTTTCGTTCCTCACTGTTATAGATTAGATGGTCTATGAAGTCCAAGAACACAACTTCTCCATCTTTTTCAGTTGTCAAGATTATCATTTCTTGTTTGTCTACGCTGAATTGTTTGGTGATTTGCATCCATATCGCGTTTTTGAACGATTGCCATACTATGTCACTGTTTACCACCCAGTCAAGTTTTTGATGCGTTTTATCTAACAACTGTACATTCAAATTGACAAAGTTTGATTTGTCCACTATCCGTTTCAAAAGGTTTAGTGTTTCCAGGTTTGGTGTGTTTTTCAATATTTTGCCTAAACCAATGTCTCGCGCATTGTTGACCAATTGGAGGATTTCATATGTATGAGTCCCTATGTTTCTCGAAAATATGGGTATGAATGAGGTGTTCATTATTTTTTGAATTTGTCTTCCATTCGCTATTTCTTTGACTATATTTTTAAGCTCATTTATCGCTTCTTCCTCTAGTTCGAGTTCGCCCCAATTAATATCACTCCAGGGCATTTTTCACGTTTTCTTCCGAAATTTGTTGTATTTTTTAACAGATGTTTCTCTTTTATAATATTTTTTACTATGATTACTATTTTTTCTTTTTAATTTTTTCCCCTGGGTGGGTCCTTTTCTGATTGGTGCGCGCTTTCGGATTTTGTGTAGGTTTTTTGTTTTCCCCATTTTCATTGGTTGTTTTTTCTTAATTGTAATTTTTTGTTTTTAATCGTTTTTTATCTTGTGTTATCTAATATATTTTGAAAATTTTCTGAAAACTTATGAGTTTTCATGAGTTGAATGTTATTTTAGTGATAATTTTCGAAATTTATTTATTCTCGATGTTTTACCGTCGAGAGTTTTTTATGAATGAGTCGCTTTGCTCTGAAAATAAATTACAAAATNTATTTTACCCGGTCTCTAAAAATATATCAATATCACTCCTACACAATTAAATCCCCCCCCCCCAAAAAAAAAAATTGATGTATTAACGCCATTGACAGTCTCGCGTTCAATGACCTCACGTACTGTGTGCCCGAAGGAAACGTGTGTCGAAGTCGCGGTTTCAAAACGATTTTAAAGTCAGTTTCGGGCACATTCAAGCCAGGATGTTTAACAGCTGTTATGGGCGCCTCGGGAGCGGGAAAGACGACGCTGCTCAATATTCTGGCCGGACATGTAAAGCTAGGCGTTTCCGGCGACATAACCGTCAATGGCTCCCCAAGAAAACAAAAAGTTTTTGAAAAGATCAGCGCTTATATCATGCAGGAAGACAGATTGCAAGGTTTGTTATTTTATTGTGATTTTTTTTTTAATTCGTATAATAATTTATCGGTAATCTTCGATATGTTTTAACCATGTATTGTTTAAAGTTTCGTTTGTAGTTTACAGAATAATGAATTGTACTATTCAAACTATAAATGATCAAAAATTATTGGACGCCGTCCAAGACACTTAAGTGTTCATAATCATAAAAAACGATGTGCTACTATTCTGATTTTGATTTACATTAACTTTTGTTGAAGCCAAGTACAGTCATATCGCCTTTTTCTTGACAAAAACCCCGTTTCTTGACAGATTTCAGGCCCTATGACTCATACGAAAGTGTCAAGAAAAAGGCGATAGGACTGTTTATAATATAATACCGGTTCACAGCATTAATTCTCAAGTGTCCCAAGTGGCATAAAATCCGTAGGGGTACAAAGGCGGTGTGTTAAGCCCCAAAAAATCAGTTTCGTTGTATGTTTTATAAAATATAACAATTTTTTCCTCGTAAAATTCGACTAGACCCGTATTTCAGCGATTTTAGATTAAGGCTGGTAAAGTCATTTCCGGTCCATTTAAGGCATTTGGTGCAAATTTGCACGGTATCCCCCCCTGAGAGTTAACTTCACGCTATAATAGACTAGTGTAACAGACTTCACGCGGTAATAGACTACGTCAAAGTTGGTACTTGGCTGGTACTACACACGGGTAGAACACATGTACAGAACTCTGATTGGACCTTGAAAACTCGCCGTAAACTCTTTTTTCAATCTAATTTTTCAATCTAAGTTTCGGCGCTAAAGAGTCCATTTCGGAGTAAAAAATGCTAAATTTAAATTCAATTCATTTAAATTCAATTTGGTGATTTACGGGTAAAACTGCGTATAAATAATCGTAAACCATTCAATAACCGATTTATTAAGGTCACCTCACCGTTATTGAAGCAATGTCAATCGCCTCCTCTTTAAAATGCGCTCCATGCTCGGACGAAAACCAGCGAATTGATAATCTGATCGAATCACTCGGGCTCGTAGGAGTTAGACAAAGTAAAACGCGCATGTTATCCGGGGGACAAAAGAAACGATTAGCAATTGGCCTTGAATTAGTCAATAATCCACCGGTTAGAGATAAAAAAATATACGATTCATGTTGAGCTCATGCTAGTTTCAATGGCTTATGTTTTAAGGGGGTTACCTTTTAGGGGGCTTATGTTTTAAGGGGGTTACCTTTAGTAAATTACTCACGCTCACATTCTCGGAAAAAAAAATCGCCAAAAAGTCATCATAAAACCCTAACCAAATTAATGGTTTTTTGCATTAGTAATTTAACAGTCATGCGCATCGAGTTTACTATAACAGTCATGCGCATGGGATATCCTTAATATTGCAAAACTCACAAATTTTAAATGTCTGACTATCGAAATTTTAGTCGAAATTTTAGTCGAAATTTTAGTCGAAATTTTCTAACATACGTAAAATCGGTTCTCATTTGAAAACATTTTTTTTACTTTGTTCAGAAAAGTTGTATTGTAGAAGTTCAATGACAACTTTTCAACTCGAGAATTTACCAGAGTGACCCCCTTAAAAGCATTAAGTAAATTGATATATATCTAGGTAATGTTTTTTGATGAGCCAACTAGCGGACTTGATTCGACAACTTCATATCAAGTCGTTTCCCTTATGAAAGCATTGGCATCGGCGGGCCGTACGATCGTATGTACAATACATCAGCCTTCGGCACGTTTATTTGAAATTTTCGACGATTTATACATTCTTATGGGCGGACAATGTCTAGGGTTGATAAACAAAAACAAGTTTATTCATTGAACAGTTAACTCTTAGGGGGAAGGAGTTTTTGGGAACCCGTAGGGGGAAAATGCGTGTAAATAAACACGCACTTAAAAAATTCACATTAATTCGCAATAATTCAAAAAACTGGTGAAGCCAAGTTGTAGAGCTTGTCAAACTACGTCGATCTGACTATTCAGAAATTGATTTGGGCCACCAGGGCCCCCTAGAGAGCTGTTTGAAATCTCCAACCTACGCAAAAAATAACACCGTCAATCGAATTTTCTCGAAAAGTTGAGGGGGGTCACCAATACCCGTTTTGCCCTACGGGGCCTCCATATGCCTTAAATCGACGAAAAACCCAGTTGCGTGTCTATTTACACGCACTTCCCCCTGGCAGTTAAATGTGCGTAATCTGTTTCTGTTTTCAATCCTTAAACCGTCTATATAGTGGCAGTGTTGCCGGACTTATACCTTTTATGACCTCACATGACCTCATTTGTCCCAAATATCACAATCCAGCTGATTTCATCATCGAGGTGGCCAGTGGGGAATTTGGCGAAGAATGCACGAGACAAATGATGAGGACCACTAGCAGCAAAAAACAAAAAGATTTTCAACAAAACAAACATTCGGTACTAATGGCGGTGCATTCCGACTCCGACAAGGAACTACGAGACCACAATTGCTATACTGCTCCATTAACTAAACAATTTGGCATTTTACTTAGACGCCAATTCCTGACAACGTATCGTGACCCAATGGTGACACACTTACGGTAATAAATGTACCCCCAGCCGGCGGATTTTTGACTATGAGAGAAGCCAGAGTAACTCTCAAACAACATTTTTTGGTTTACTAATGGTTAAAATTTATTTACAGGCTTATTTCTCATATTATTGTTGGTCTATTATTTGGCGGGTTAAACTACCAAATCGGAAACGATGCAAGCAAGGCTGATCAAAATGTTTCTTTTATTTTTCTATGTATGCTTTTTCTCGTAAGTGATTCTCAATAGTCATGTACTCAAAATTTGGGTATTGCCGCCGACAAAACTTTTTTACGTGAACCGTACATTGTAGCTTAAAAATACAAACTTTTAACCAAAAATTAAAAAAAAACATGTTCCAGTAAAGATTTTCACTCTGTACTACTCGGCGCTTTACATGAATTTCCGCCGTCTTTTCCCCCACATTTTCTAGATGGCAATATTCGAGGTTTTGATGTGCGGACAAAAACTCGAGTTTGGCTATCTAGAAAATTCGAAAGAAAAAACGGCGGAAATTCATGTAAAACACTGAGTATCTCAATAGTCTCTGGCCAGACAAAGCCATTTGGTGTCCCAATCCATAGAAGAAATATAGATACATTCACGGTTTTTTTTTTAATTTTTCTGGCAAAATTTTTTTCGCTTTTTTTTTGGTTGTATCGTCTTAATTAGACAAAAAGAGATTTTAAGTAATCAGTACATTTTTTAATTTCGGACCGGGAAAGTACTTAAAATGGTTCTGGAAAGTCGGGATTTACGAAAGCTTGAATAGCGATTATATCAGGAACTAATTTTTATTTTATTTTCAAACTTTTTTAAAAGTTGTTCAGCACTGAACAAGCTTAGTCCATTTTTTTTTTAAACTTTGGGACACCCAATTTGGGACACCGCGTGGATTATATTGAAATTATTAAAGTGATATAATACGATAGGAAATTATTTCGTCTTTTTCTTTATTTTTTGAATAATAATCTGTTTTAGCTATTTTCGGCATTAATGCCAATGCTACTTGCATTTCCATTAGATATTGGAATAATGATTCGAGAACACCGAAATCGATGGTACTCGTGTGGTGCATACTTCCTAGCAAAAACATTTGCCGATTTACCTTTTCAAATTTTCTTTGATATTTTATTTATCTCAATCGCATATTTAATGTCTGGCCAAATTTATGATGTCTCGCGATTCTTTTTATTCAATACCGTGATTACCCTTAATAGTTTAATTGTACAGTCCAGGGTTTGCGATTTGCTGAAAACTTGAAACTAAAATGGTTCGATAGTTTTCGGAAAAGGTAGTTTCGAACAACATATTGAGTTAAAAATTGAAAAAATTTTGGAAAAATCTGAAGCTTTATGAAGACTTCTAAAAATTCTGAAAAAATTGAGAAACTTTTGACAAAATCTAAAAATTTCTGAGAAAAAAAAAACAGAAAAAAACTTTCGAAAATGTTTTTTTTTAATTTTCTTGTGAACGTTCAAAATAAAAAATCAGAAAAAATCGGAACAAAAAAAGAATCAGAAAAAATCAGTAAAAAAATTGAGAAAAAAAAATCAGAAAAAATCAGTAAAAAAATTCAGAAAAAGAGAGAGAAAAAAGAGTCTAAAAAATCAGATAAAATCGAACCCTACTGAAGTCAATGGGTTTACTGATTGGTGCTGCCGCGCCCTCTGTTGAGGCTTCGACGTTTATTGGTCCCATTTGTTGCATACCAGTTTTGATATTCGCTGGTTTCTTCGTCAAAAAGGAAGCGCTGGCAAAAGGCTTCCAGTGGTTAATGAAAACTTCTTTTGCCCATTATACGTTTGAAGTGAGCATCATTTCTTTATATGGAAATATAACGGACAATGTAGCTCGCGAAAATTTGGAGTGTTCTAAGGAAATAGAAACGAGAAATATTACTCAATTTGTGTCCGAAATGAATCAAAATGTGACCATAGAATGCGAAGGTAAGGTTACCAGAATTTTTTTCTAAAAAATATCGCGAAGTCCTCACTCCATATCATATGGCCCATATGATATGGGCCATGATATGTCTCGTGGAACCATGTAGTCAAAATGTAAAATGGTGTAATTTTCAGGCCATATGGGTCATCAGGCCATATGGGTCATTTTCGGTTTTTGACAACTGCGGCCGACAGGGGATATACGCACATCAACAAATTAGTGCCCTTCATGGGGTTAGTTTAATTTTATATCAAAAGACGGCCGTTTTGACATAAACACTTTTTTGGTGATAAAAAGTCCTTATGGGAGTCGGGTTTTTTTACTTTATTTTTATAGTCAATAATTTAGTACCCAATTGCCCATTTGAAGATCCAAGCACGATCATCGACTATTTTGACATAAATGAGTCGGATTTGTTGGTGGATTGCATGGCCTTGATTGCGTTTTTCTTTCTAATGCGATTATTTGCTTTCTTGGCGTTGAAACTAAAGGTTTATTATATTTAGTATACACCACCTGCGCCGTTATGTTTACACCAAATTGTTCGAAAAACCGGAAACATAAAGGCACCGTCGGGAACATAACGGCGCAATGCATAGGCGAGTTATCGGAAATTTGCATGTGCGGAAACATAACGGCTCCTACGGGGCCGTTCTAGAATGTTTGAAATTTAATGCGCAAAAATGCGCAAAGGAACTGCCAAACGACGACTAACGACAAACGCTCCAAATTCGTTTTTGGCAACCCTGGGCGGAACCGTAAAATCTTTGGACGCTAAAAATGACCCCAAAATTGGTATAATTGATTAGAGGATCTACAGGGCTAGTCCAATTCCGAGACGCATTTGCGATTTGAACTCAATGTTTTTTTCGTCCCAGACGGGGACTTTTGTCTCATTTTATCACTAAAAACGTCCTGGAAGTGGATTATGTGTCCCGGCATTGGACGTAAAATCTTTAAGCACTTTTTGAGTGTCACAGAATTGAACTACTGTCTGTATTTATTGTATATTTAAGATTCTCGTTCACACCGAAAGTATTCATGCCCATATTAAATACGGCTTCCGTAAGCGTCGTAGCAATGATTGCTCCCATTTGGAACGTAACGAAGCATTTCTAAATGACGAAGACACAAATGTTGTCAGTGAGAAAACGGTGGATTTACAGGACAACATAATGAATCTGGAACCCGGAGGAGACACCCTAAGTTTAAATAACCACATGACCCAGACATCTCAAACGCTATTCTAATCACATTTATTTCTGTAAAATACTATGATATACTGTTCACTAAAAAAATACATTCAGCGGAAAGTTCACGCATAAATTATCAGTTCACTTAATAAGTAAATGGTGTCTACCGAGCTGAGTTTGCAAATTGATTAAAAAAAATCGCATATACAGAAGGGTCGCCAAGTAATGGGCGGTTTCCTGTTTTGAAAAGGCGTCCCTTACTTGGCGCCTGGCCCCTACTTGGCGCACCCAGAGTTTTTTTTTGTCTGATAGTCTGGTCCATAGTCTACCAATCAGATGCTTCAAATTTTTTAACCTGTTTTTTTTTTTTTTTGTGCTAAAGATTCATTATAAAAATAAATGGCGACTCATTGATTATTTTTGAAAAAAAACATCCCTTACTTAACAACAATTGTCCCTTTCTTGGCGTCAATTTTTTTTTCGAAAAACAAACCATTCCTTACTTGGCGACCCCCGGCCCTTACTTGAGAAACTGTCCCGTACTTGGCGGGCCTTTACTTACGAAACAAGACTCTTTTTTACATTTTAGATGTCTCATACAGTATATTTTTTTTATCTCAGTCATATTCTGCAATAAATTTTTGGCCCTATATTTTTAAGATTTTTTTAAATTTATTAGATAATTATCATTTACAAAATATAAGTACTTGAAATTTACAACGTTTTTGCTCATAATAATTTCAAATTGGTATAAAAAACTTTTTTGGTTTAATTTTTTTATAATTTATAATGTCAGTTTTTAAAGCAAAACAAGAGTTTACGTTTTAAAATCTACATTATTCTTTTTTGAATTTCGGTATATAAATTTTGAGCAAAAACTAGAATATTTTCAAGAACGAAATAGCGACAGTGCAATTAAAAACATTACAATAAATCTGTTCTCCAATCTTTCCGGGTTTTTGGTTCCCAGTTTTTATTACAGCCCTCGGTATTGCAACATTGGCGGCACGCACTATGTGTATATTTAGCTTCGGGTCGACACTGCGTTCTGCTGGCCATAGTTTGACGGAAATTCTGTGATTTATTGTTTGTACAAGCATCCTCGGCTTTGCATCCAGTCAACACTTTCTTAGTCACTCCTTTTCGGGATCGTACTTCAAGTTGGCAGCTTTTCTGTTAAAATAAATTAATAATTATAATACCTGCGCATCGAATTGGCACTTTCACCAGAAAAAAAGGAAATTCTTTTTCGGAGAAAACGTTTTTCGGATAGTATACCGCACTTGGGCGGCCGAAAGATGCCATCGAGGGTTTTCGGAGAAAACTTTTTTCGGAGAAAGACCACTGGAGGTCCCTAAGGAGGGGCCAGGGTTGCAAAAATCCACAACCAACGTGTGTCCATAAAGGACACAAGAACAAAAATATTTTTACAACCCTGGCCCCTCCTTAGGGACCTCCAGTGGTCTTTCTCCGAAAAACGTTTTCTCCGAAAACCCGCGACGCCCCTAAAGATAAGTGTATTATCCTCGGCACTTTTTACGTTTTCGGCGCGCCGCTCGCTTGACCTTTTCAATTTCTTCCATTTTTGCTTTTTTTTTGCGTTTTGCTCTCTTTTTACCCGATTTGTTCTGATCATTTTTTTATGTTATCAATATATTATAAAAAAAAATGTTTACGGAAGATTTAGTGATACGATATAGGCTATATCATATACTTAGTATATGACATATAGCTTACAGAACTGTATTTATTAATAAACGCCACTTGCGCTTTTATCTTGCCACCAGTTATCTCGCAGTTTTTTCGCTTTGTTACGTTTGGATTACGAGACGTAAAAAATGTCCAAGTACCAAAAATCATGAACGGATAATTTATTTATCCAGACAAATTGCATCACGAAATATGTGTTTTAAAATCAAAACATGGGGACTTTTATGCTTAATACTGGTCAGATTGGACCGACGAAAGCTTATTAATCATGTTTGTAAACGGATTTAATTTGTACCTCATTTGGCAAACATGTTTCCATCGTGCCACGTATTTCACAGTCAGCATACGTTTGGGCATCGCATGTCCAGCATTTTAAAAGTAATCCGGCGTCATCATCATCAGTTCCGCCTGGAAAATAAAATTTATTTCTGGTGAGGGATTTAAATAAATTATACGAATATGTTTTTGAATAAGCTAAGTTGAAAAAAATTGAAGAGTGACCGTAAAACGCCCGCTTCATGGAAGAATATTGGAAGAATAGTTTGGCATTGGATATTTCCTTCTAATTTAGAAGAAAATATCCAATGCCATTGAAGAAGCAGGGCGGGAAAGGTCATTCGCAGAATGTCCTGGGTGGGTGAATAATTTCCAGGTGAGATTTGATCAAATTATATAACTTAATTTACTCAAATATAAGTAATGTAGAAAAATGTAAAAAAGTAGTGTATGAGTGAATAGGCTCAGTTATATACTCCCACTCTNCATCATCAGTTCCGCCTGGAAAATAAAATTTATTTCTGGTGAGGGATTTAAATAAATTATACGAATATGTTTTTGAATAAGCTAAGTTGAAAAAATTGAAGAGTATGCTGTAAAGACGAAATAAGAACACAAATTGTGACCAATTATTTTATGATAATATGAAAGGAGCACTTATTATGTAACACACTACGATCCCTTTGTTCAATACTAACACTACCTAACCAGTTATTCTAACACCAATTATCTTAACAATTTTCCGTTTTCTTACTCCTTTTTTGGCAAAAACTTTTGTTGGTTACCACCCTAACCTGGTTAGGCTAACCAGTAATCTTAAAAATCGCACACGCCCTACCAATTATGTTAAAAGTCGTTTCACCAAATTTTAACAGTTTCCATTTTTAAAATAGTATTAATACCAAGTAAAAATAAAAATGTAAAAAATACAACGCGACATCAAAACAAATTGCGCAATTGACCAATCAGGAGAAAAAATCTTTCCACCTACGCTCTGCCCAATTATCTGAACAAAATGCCTTCGTGTTATCAGTTTTTGATAAGTCGTTATCAAGTATTTATATAACTGATTAGGTGGCGTACTTTTTACATTGATATTGTTATTTTTATCATTTTCAAAATTTTACTGTTATCAAACCATTATTATATTGGTTGAGATTGAGGTTTCGATTTTTTGCTTGTTCGGGCTCAATCTCCACGAAATCCCCTTCACATACAAATGAGCTGGTGACATATTGATCATTTCGTTCCCAAAGTCCGTTTCGACTTATGACGGCCGAATTCAACTCGACGCCGTTTGGAGAATTCTCATCCCAATTGAAATACTCTTGATCTTGCCACGATTTTGGTTTTGTATAGCCACGTCGGTCCACCACCCATTTGTCTTCATTCTAAATATATAATATTGATGTTTATTGACATAGACTTATTGTAAGGAATGGCCAAATAAATTGTATAACATGGTTTCTTTAGCTGAAAATTTGGGTCCCTTTGAACACGCCACAGTTTTTTGAGCTCGTTATATAAAACATACCGCGGCCTTTTCTTTTTATTTTCGAGGCACATAATTTCAAGGTTATTTTAAAGATAATTATGGCCCCTTTATTAAATTGCTTTATAAAATTACTTTTTCAAATTGCTTGATTAACTCTCAGGGGAAGGATTTTTTGGGAACCCGTAGGGTAAAATTCGTGTAAATAAACACGCACTTAAAAAATTCACATTTATTCGCAATAATTCAAAAAANGTCAAACTACGTCGATCTGACTATTCAGAAATTGATTTGGGCCACCAGGTCCCCTAGAGAGCTGTTTGAAATCTCCAACCTACGCAAAAAATAACACCGTCAAACGAATTTTGTCAAAAAGTTGAGGGGTCATCAATACCCGTTTTGCCTTACGGGGCCTCCATATGCCTCAAATCGACGAAAAAAAAACAAGTTGCGTGTCTATTTACACGCAATTCCCCCTGTGAGTTAAATTGCCACACTGAAACTGATATTTTTGCCTTTTTGAAAATGGAAACAAAAATCGTAGCGTTTTTCAGATCACCAAAAAATACTATAGACTTAATAGTAAATTTTTTCGTTTTTATTAAATAGTAAATTAATCGTTAGATAGATTAATCCTTAGATAGTAAATTAATCGTTTTTATTTTGAAATGTTCTTTTTAGTAAAATTTTGCCCTTTACTGTATGTTTTTGGTGGCACAGATAATTATAAGGAAACTATGTCTACCAACATACCGTCTTGGTTAATGCGGGTACTTTTAATGATAATACCACAGAAAACGTGTTCATTACCTTTTTGTCATTAATTCTAAGCCAAAATGATGGTAGGCTTTTTTCAATTAGCTTTGCCGCAAAGTAGTCATTTTCGGCTTGAGTTGAAATGAGCAGAAGCTGTGACTCGTTTCGTTGCTCCCAACAAAATCGTTTTGCGTCCTTCTTTTCCACAACACTATCACTATAGAAAAAACACTTTCCTTGGAAAGTGTCCCATCCGTCTCGGCATCCCAACTCTAAACACGGAATTTTTGTTAAACAATAGAATGTTTATAGCGGTCCCTGACAAGTTATGGGCCATAACTTATGGGGTATAAATGTAGGCGGCTAAAAATTGTGAGTATTTTAAGGACCATAGATACTCTTGGTTAACAAAAAAGACATGATTAATAATTTTTAATTACAACTGATAATATTTTGTATTTATTTATTTTGGCCAAGTAGGCTGCAGCCAATGAGCTGAAAAATAATAATAATAAATCATAAAATATTTATCTAGTACTCCAATTTTGATTATCCGCGCAACACCTTAAATTGTATCGCTGCGTCAATTTTGAATGGGCGCGTTACCATAGCAACGCGAAACAACAAGTAAGAATTTCTTCCTTTTATCGTTCCGCGGACAATCAGCGTTAAGCGCTGCAAACCTAATATTATATTACAGTCCCGGATCCCTTATGGGCCGCTCCTTTATGGGCCGGGGCTCCCTTATGGGTTGCGATTTTTCAAGCAACAAAAACAAATAAAATCAGAAAATGGGTCAGGGATTCCTTATGGGCCGCTTTTTCGGAGCCCATAGGGCGGCCCATATGGCGGCCCATAAGGGATCCGGGACTGTAATTTCATTTTAATAAAAACGATTTGTAATACAAAAATAAAATAAAAAAAACGCACAAAAGATCATTTTCACTTTGACTTCCACATGCAAAAATAAAAGCTTACACCTTGAAAATCTAGGTTATATACTGTCAGTACACTTTCCGAAAATTAGGCGAGAAAAGTTGGGCCGTATGACTTTTCTCCAACAACTCTTGTGGTCATATTTAGCGTAATTTAGTTTTTACTTTAGACAAATTAACGGTTTCATAGTAGGCATCAAAAATAAAAGACCCCTGTATGGTATTGGCCCATGTTGCCGACCCGAACGTAACGATAAACAAATTATTTCCCCGATTTCGCCTTATTCATGACAAATTAACATACATAATAGCATAACGTGGATTTCATCTTATCGTAACGGAAAGACCGAAACTACTTAATGCATTACGTAGAGGTCGGTTAGAACCTGTTATGAAATAAAATAATCTTAAAACATGTATTGTTAATACTTGTTTGGTATTAAGACAGCTTAAAACGTTTGATTCGTATCCCCGAGATTGAACAGTAGATAGTGCCAACCGGCACGTTTTAACTGTTTTTGAGTAGATATTCTGAAATGATACCAGCTGAACTGGTATAATGTAATTATTGCGAATCAAAATTTTCTGCCGAATAAAATTTTTCTGCCCAAATTGTATTTTTGTGCCTTATTAAACTTTATGTGCCGAATCGTACTTTTTGTGCTTAATTATGGCATTTCAACTGTGTGATATTGTTTCTAAGAAAAAACCTTAAATTATATGCCGAACCTAGTCACTTATGGTAACAAAAAACCGTGCTTAAACGTGAATCGCCGAAAATTGGTAATATGTAAAGTATTAATTTGAGTTTCATTTTTGTTTAGGTTTTAGCATTTTTTTTGTATTTTTGAATTTATGGCCCTTAATTAAAATTTGTTGCAAAAATATTTTCTTATTAAGTACGTTTTATTTAGCCATCTAATGCATAACATAAACTTATCAAAATAAAGACTGGAATGAATTATTTCCCCGTTGTTTAGAAAGACATTTGCACATCAAAGTAATGTATGGATAACGAAGTTAACATTATGGCTTGGTCGAAGTGATAAAAGTTTGCAAACCTTGGAAAAATATTGTATGTTGTCAAAACATCAGCTTCGAAAATTAAATGTATATTTGCTTGCAGAACCCGCGATAATAAGGCTTACAGCTCATGAAAGCGAGTCAAATTAAATAAAAGTTAGTAAGTAATCATATTTTTAAATAATGAAACTTTGAGTGACCAGCAACACTTTAATAAAACGGAAAAATAAGGTATATTATTTATGTGCTGATTGGCTAGTCCAATTTGGCACATTGAAGTGGAAAAATTTAATGAAATCGAAATTTTTAATTCAAATATATTATTTAAAAAATAAATTAATTAATAGTTCACCGGCTACGCTTTAATGTTTCACAAATAAATATAATTATAAAAAAACATTAAAAGACAGGGAGGGATGAAACATTAGAGCGCAGTCCGTACGTGGAGCACTGAAAATTCCATAAAAAGGTTTGTGGGAAATAAAAAAAAATTCTTAAGAAAACCACACAATTTGTCTTGGTTATTACTTAAAGTACAGAGGGGTCGCCAAATAAGGGCCTCTCAAATAAGGGTCGCTTTCGCCAAATAAAGGTCGGTCGCGCCAAATAAGGGTCGTTTTGCCGAGAAAAATAATATTGCGCCAAAAAAAGGTCGCTGATTTTAACATTGATTCCTACTGATATTTTTTACTATTTTCTTGTCCGCTTATCGACATAATTAATTTGTTTTTAAATTCCAATTTAGTCTAAAAATTAATAAAATGAAAAAACAAAACGCAAAAAAATATTTTCATAGAGTATCAGCATTAAAATAAGCTTATCCTGGGTTTGCCAAATAAGGGTGATAAGTACAATCTCTTTACCTGCTTTGACATGTGCTGAAAAAATCAGAAGCGTTGAAAACAATTTCATTTTATATGTTTGTATTTTTTGAAAAAAAAAATATTTGTCCTTTAATTTACCACGTACTTTTTTCGATTTTGTTGCATTCTTATAAGACGTATTCAAATTATTCCGCCACCAACGTCGCAGTACTATAACGGTATACCCATCGTACGTTATCCAAACGTTTGCAGAATTACTTTAAAATGTTAGTACGAAAAAAAATCATAATGAAGAAATGCAAAAAAGTATTAATAAGACTAAAACGAAGTCTAATTACGCACGTTTAGACGATTCCATCACCACAATTAGAAGGACGCTTATCCAAGTTAGTCCCACCGAGATACAAAGTTGAAAAAATTTCACATTAATTAAATTTTCCAGGCAATATTGTCTATGCGATTCAAATGTTAGGGTTGTAAAATACCGTCCTTACTGCTTTTTGGGACGATTGCTCCATTTTTAAACGCTTTTTTTTTGGCCAAAATGGGGCCATGATAATAGAAAATGATCCTTTTTCTGACGATGCTTCTTTTTCGGACGCTATTTTCGAGAACCGAAACGTCCCAAAAAAGGAGTGCAGCACGTTTACTTTACTTGGTGATGGAAAAATAGTAGT
>SCLG01000008.1:817140-830169 GCA_004367875.1 Oikopleura albicans | reverse complement strand
ATCGAAATAATTTTTAAAATAGTTTCTAATTTTTTTTTAATAAGTCAAAAAATGTTTTCTATATTAATTCGGGCTAAAAGAATTAAATTTTACCAATGGTAGGTTTTTCGACGCATGAAAAGTGGTGGTCCGGTTCGTTCCAACGGGCGATTTCATCGGGGCACATGACATCACCAAATTCCGATTTTAGTAAATCACCACCGTGACTGCCTGG
Source organism: Oikopleura albicans (assembly GCA_004367875.1). NCBI lineage: Eukaryota > Metazoa > Chordata > Appendicularia > Copelata > Oikopleuridae > Oikopleura > Oikopleura albicans. The sequence continues at coordinate 829,955 of SCLG01000008.1, read as the reverse complement.
AGTTCTAAATATATTTTAAAATATGCATTTTTCAACCGAACAAATTATTATAATTTTTTCAAATAAATTTCTCAAAAATGAAAAAAACACTATGTTTTTTTTTATTTTTTTATTTTTTTGTCATTTTAATGATTAACATATTTAATGATAAGAAATTATGAGGAAAGGAGACAAGCCCATGAAAGAAACACATAGATATATTTTGTGGCACCGTGAGTTTTCCAAGAAATGTTTTATCCAATAAAATGTTTTTCGGGGCATTTTCGTGAAAAACTCATTTTCTGGTCTCATAGAATTCCGGCACAAAACGTGGTCGCTAAAAGACCGTGGCGCCGCAATTTTTCAAAAAATGGTGAAGTATCATACTTGTTGATAACCCAATGGCCGACTTCATTATGCCACATCCACCACATGGTGACACCATCTTTGCCTTTGTAAACGGGATACTTTTCATTCATGTCATCGGATTTTTTAAAGACGAAATTTCCGGCAGCTTTTCCAAACCATTTTATCTCATCACAGCATGCATCTTCAGTTAGCGAAAACTTTTGTACACTGGCGGGACCTTCCCATGTTTTTTTCTCCTGTGGGCAGCTGAAAAGTCCGAAAGTACTCTTGATTCTATCACCGCCGTGGACACCCTCTTTGTCGTTAACAACCCAATGGCCTACATCCCCATGCCACATCCACCACATGAAGTTATTGGAACCCTAAAAAATTCAAAAAGTTTAATTTTGAATACACTCCATGTGCGTTTATCTGTAATTTTTACTTTTCGGTTCATTATACTGTTTTATGAATTATAGGACAATGAAACACAATCACTTTTCCCGCTGGTTCTATACCATTTTGTAGCCTGGCAAAAAGATAATGGTACGGAGTCTAAATGCAAATTTAATTATAATTACCCGCTGCTTATAATAGGCAAATCCGTGATTTGTTTTGACGGTGCCATCATCATTCATTGCAAATGTCCATAGTCCATTAAGATCGGCATCCGTACCAGCAAAACCATCAAATCGTAATCGTGCACCACAATTGATCTCTATAAAATATCATTTATTTTCATAAAATTAAAAACATGACGTTTCGGGGACATTGAAAAAATGAAAAAAAACTGGGACGTTTCGGGACATTGGGACGTTTCGGGGTGGGACGTTTCGGGGACAAGGACTGTAATAACCATTTTGTATAACTGGTATACTACACCACATGGCTACGGAACTTAACGAAACATTTGTGGAAAAAAGGTGTTAAGTTCCAGGCATTTTGTTAAGTTCGAGGCATTTTGTTAAGTTTAGGGGCGTTAAATTCCGTATCCAGGCGGTGTATACCAGTAACGTAAGTAAATCATGAATTCAAAGCACTTCTATAGCAGTAACGTAAGTAGATCATGAATTCAAAGCAATTCTCTTGAAACATGAAATCAATGTTGAGAACAACTTTAGGGTAGCTAATGAACGTGTGGAACTTTGAGAATTGTTTTTATTTTCATTGTTGACTAGCAATTCCCGATAGCCCACATTGTATTGAGATGATAATATTTTTGTCACCTTGAATTCATGATCAAATTTGTTTATATGTTTTGTCAACAATTGAAATTAGGCTTTATTGCAAAAAATGTAGAAAGGGTATGTGAGCGAAGGTACACAACCTGTAGTTTTTGGTGGACAGGCATCAGGTTTGACGCAGATGCCATCGTCATTTCGCAAAAGTCCATGCTCACATTGGCATGCAGCGTCGTCACATTTTTTATCACATGAGGGTTCGGGATCATCACATGAGGGCTCACACTTGCTGGCGCATGTTTTCCATAAGGAACCTGGTGAACAAAGCTCATTCGGACATTCTTTTTCAGGACGACAAATATTTTTCTCGTCGCGGAGGAATCCCTTGTCGCATGTACACCCGGGATCGCATGGCCAGTCTGGTTGTTGCATATTGCAAAAAACGGGTTCGAAATTGCATGTGTATTAACTGTTTTCACTTTTATATCAATACTTTACCCCCTGCGCGTTTATCTGGCCGGTTTTCTTGCTTGCGCTGTTATTGGAACACTTTCTTCCCCAAAAATTTTCAGAAACATCAATTTTTATGTTGAACATCGCGTAGTTATCGGGCCAGTTTTCATGGCGAAACTGTCCCAATAACTGCAAGGGGGTGTAGTATATTTCATTATTTTAAAATTTAATGAGAATACGCTGCAATTGGCGGCCAATNCGTTGTGGGGCGTATCGTTGTGGGCGCACCAACTGTACGAATTTTTCAAAGTTGACGTTACACATGGTGTACAGTTATCTTGCAACTATTTATCTTGCGAAAATTGCCGGTCGTCAGCTGATCCTGCGACTTTTCAGCAAAAAAAAATTGTCGGGACTTTCCGCGACTTTTCGAGGACCAACCTCGCAAGATAACTCCGCATCTTGTGTACTTTAGACCGGTAACAGTGCAAAATGCTTGCCTATCAATAAAGCATATATATATCTGATTTCGAACCCTACCAGAGAGGTTTTGGAAATTGACACTGTGCACCACACTCAAAACTACATTTATCCCAGTGTTCATTTGGAGGACAGGGCTCAATGGTGGGCATTGGTGGGCATTTTTTGACAGGTACGCAAAGTCCAGTTAATTCATCCCGCATGGTGCCCTTTATACATTCGCATTGGGGCACACACTCCATTGTACAAGAGCCTTGGTCGGGATTTTGACAGGTTGACTCGCAAGAGGAACCACATGAATTCCATTTTTCATTAACACCACACTCCTTGCAAACACTTTTTTTTAAGTTCAAAACAATCTCAAAGGGTTTTTATATGTAATTGACATTTTAAACTAAAAATTTATCTTAATATACGAAAAAAAATATTCTATAAAATATTTCTGTTCCAAAAACATTTAAAACGAAAACTGATATTGATGCTTAAATAAAAATTGAAAACAGTTCAGGGGCCATCCTAACGATTTCAGCCTAGATTTCACCTTTATGAAAATTATAGGTATGTTTCTGATTTTTTGAAAACACGGCGTTTTTGTGCGTACTTTTAAGAGATATGACTTCTCAGCTTTTTCGGCATGGATTTTTTGAAACTCAAACGGTCATGAATTTAAAAACAAACCCGTCTTATCTGTTAGCACAATCAGTTTTTCAATCAGAAACGCTTTTCGTAAGAATGTTAAAAATATCATGCAAATTTGATACTTTTTTGCATTCATTTTTTTGCTTTACTTTATTTCTTTAATAATTATTTTGAACCAGAGCTTTCAGGAATACAACTTGAAGGATCATCAGGATCTTCCCGAAAACCATCCTCACAGACACATTTTGACTCGGTTGGACAAACAAATGGGCCACAGTGTGGGCCCATACATAGGTCGAACATAATGCAGGCATCCGGGGCACCGCATTGTTTTTCGCATAAGGGGCATTTTTCCCAGCGTTGATTTTCCCCGCAGTTTACAGTCGGGCATTGTTTTTCGGGAACGCATGCCTCGGCATCCTCGTCATATTTGAAGCCTTTTTGGCATTCGCATTTTTCAACGCACTGCATTGTGCACATGGTGTCTGCCTTGAGCGGATTTTGACAAGTATCATCACAAGCCGAACCACATACGTTCCACTTCGAATTTGCGGGACAATTGTGACATTCCGCCTCTGTTATGCACAGGCCTTTATCGTTATTCCAAACCGTTCCCTTTGGACAAGTACAACCTCCTAAATACAATCGTCAAACTCAATAATGTTTTAGGGCCCGATTCAAATATAGTCCTACCCTACATTTATTAACTTAATCGGTATCATGTCTAAATGGAGGAAAAGAGACCTCGACGCAATCTTTTATCGACGTTTGTTTTATATTGAGCAATTTTCCCCGCAAGTTTGTTAATGTTGGGGCCAAAAATATTCAATTGAACGCGTTTTCCTTTTTTCTTACTGATGAGCCGACCAATATAATATAAGGTTTGGAGGGCGGCACGCGCTTCCAACCTTATTGTGAGCGTAATAAAAAAAGGAATTAAGGTGCTCACAATAATAATTCGTTTGATAATAGTCTGGCCGTTTTTATTAAGAATCCATTTTCATCTTGGTCAAATTGTAATCCTATTTTTTTATTTATCTTTATTTGACTCTCCGACAAAAAAAAAATTCTGAAATTTTGAGATATAATCAGTTTAACTCTACTCAGCCGACGCTGAGGCATAACCCCCTTTAGCCGGACAGAATATAAATAGGCCGTTCACGGAAATAATGCTCACGGACAAATTAATTTAAAGATTGTCAAATTGTATTTGTTAGTTGCGACGTCTAATTCATCATCTATATAATATAGATAGACTATATTAATTAAAGAAAATTTAACAACTTTTGTAAGCCTGCCTATTTATAGTGTGTTCGGCAAAGGAGAGTTAAACTATAATTATTTTATATTAACTTTATACCAGCAAATTGAAAGAATAACATGATTCGACTAACTTTTTAGATACGTCTCTGAAAAAATGGAAATAAGTGTTTTTAGGGAAAACAAAAAGAAATAATAAATTCTATACATATTGTGAATTCAAACTGAGTAAATAGCCATTACTATAGTCATGTGTATGTCCCATAAGAGCATTTAAGCGTGAAGACACATGAATGTACCACTTTGTAGGATGACAGTTTATAAGATATAAATTATACCGTTAAACTGATACCGTATGAAGAATGTGTTGGATGAAGAATGTGTTGTACTATTTAAAACTATATTTATTGTGTGATAACACATTCAAATTTAAAAAAAAATAGTACATTAACCCCCAAATACGAAGGCGGTACGTTTGTCCCGATTAGCTTTAAGGACCGATTAGCTTTATGGCATTTGTCAATGATTGGTAAAATCAAATACTATGAAACTCAAAACCAACATAAAACTATCAATTGTCAGAAAGAAATCGATGCATTTATTTTTCTTTAATCAAGAATAAAAGTGAATAAATGGTCGAAATATGTTTTTTTGAATTAACGTACACTTTTTGCTGACGATTTTTATAAAACTTTATGATAGAAAAAAATTAGAACGGATACAGGGGCGCCAAGTAAGGTTAGGCTTCGAAAATCACAAAATCTACACTTACGTGGCGCCCCTATCCTTACTTAGCGTTGCCACGCCTGAGACCCTCCCTTACTTGGGGCGCCCCCTATATACTGATTGCATCTACTGCAACCAATACCCAACAGGTTACCATTTTCCGTTTGTTATTCTCCCGAGAGTTGAGAATAAACTGATGATGAACGAATTTAAAAATGAGAATTACCTGGACATTCCCCAATAAAGTCAGCACAAATTGTGCCTTCGCAAGTACTCCAACAGTCTTTGCAATCGGTCCAAACTTGATTTGATTCGCACTTTGGTGGGGGTCGACAGGTTTTTTCGGGAACACATTGGCCACTTTTTTCGTCTTTTAGGAATCCTGTATCGCAATCACATCTTTCTTCACACATTTCAATACATGGATCGTTTCCCGCGTCGGGATTTTTACAAGTTGGTTCACATGGGGAGGCACACGTGTTCCAGGTACTGTTAGGCGGACAGATATTTGGCACACCGGTACATTCAGAGTCGGGCACACACATTTTTTTCTCTTCGAGCCATTGCGTCCCATCGGGACAATTGCATCCACCTAATTAATAAAGATCACAATAATCACCACATGCTTAACTCTTGGGGGTGACCGTGTGACGTTCGTCACACAACGGGCCAGCTACCCTCATATCTCATCAAAACGGCCCCAAATCAAAAATCGCTGATCGCTGGGTCAAACCAAATTTCATGGAGAAAATTTTGGAACAAAAATTTTTCAAAAATTAAAGGCTTAAATTTGTATGTTTTAGTATTACTAACTATGTAGTTAAACTTTTTCCTTCTAAGTGCCATATTGATGCCCCACATCAAAGTTTCCTCTTCAGAGTTAAATATTTTATGAAGCCTCAACTGTTTCTAATAATTACGTTTCAAGACAATATTACTCTACACTGAACCGCAATTTTTATATTGTTTGTCAAACGTGTCTTTTTAGTGAAAAAAAACAACAAAAAGGATTCATAACATCATATTGTTCGTCTTATTTTAATCACATATATTAACGTTAACTAACTTTAAATTATGCGTTTGGCAAACACCAAAAATTGGTTTATCAACAAAGCAAATTAGTGCACACGTCGCGACGTGATGCGGTTAGATTTAGCCCAAGTTGTTCGACCTCGGGCATTTTAGACGTGCCGTGGTGATGAGGGGTACAGACCACACCAAAGCAAAAAAAAAATAATGAATTTCGAAATCAGAATTTCAAAAACCTCATTACACATTCTCGTGCATGTTTACCTGTATATAAAATATGATAATACTCGAAGTCAAAGTGCTTCATAACGATGTTCGTGGTGAACGACCATGATCAAAATTACATAAAATGAAGAACATAAAACCTTACGGTACGAAAATCCATACAGTATAACTTATTGTCATTGCATGGAGTGGAATAAAAATTTGTAATACTTTAAAAAAAGTTTAATGAATTGAAATTATGAAATAGACCATATGTGCAGCACATAATGTGCTGTTATATTTCAATTTTTTAACATAAACTTACTGACATAAACTAACAAAAATTTTAACTTGCTAATAACGAGTCCACATCTCAAACCGTGGACAGACTAGATGTGGTCATCAAGCGATATATTCCAGGAATATTTTTTGTTTAATTTAAGCTGAAACACAATATTTATTTTAAGTAATAAAGTGTCCGTACAAATCAAAAAATATAGTTTTCTTACAAATTAAATAATAGTACACGATCAAGCCGGGTGAAATCTGCATTTATTGAATCCTTTTCACAATTAAATCAAAACCCTATAAAACGGGTTTTTACACCCGAAATATGCAAAAAGCGAAAAAACAGATTACTGCGATTTTTCTAACGAATTAAAACTAAATTTATCCCTTAATATTGGTATTCTTATTATGTAAGAAAATATTTTAATTGATGTTGTGTATGCCACAAAATTCGTCACGCAAGTCATTCATAGGGTTCTTGGGAATTCGATTTCAAACTTGGTTTTTAAAATGTCGAACTTGCTGAGTTAAACTTTTGTGGTTTTTAAGATCAAACACGCTTTAGTGGATTACGGAAATAAGTTGCGTATGAGGATGGAACATACCGTGTAAATATTTTCACTATTGTTTAATTCAGAAAATGATTTTAACCGGGTGCATAACGTCAAAATCGACAATTTTTGTGTGCGATTTATTACTGGTGTGAGGACAAACGTGTCACCGAGCAAATTTTGCTTGAAGGTTTAAAACAGTACTCCGTTATATCTATTGTACGATACGCGCCGAGCTCGGTGACAAACTAAAGACCCACACCAGTACCGAAATGAGTACCAAAACCATTACCAAAATGATGTTGAAAATTGTTTAAAAATAAAAATTGTCCATCTCTTATGCCATACTTCAGCTATTGTACAGTACAGTCTGCGGTACAACGGTAATTTTCAACAATTTAATCTTAAAGGTGGCATACTAGGTACAGAATCTTTACTATAAATAAATTTTCATCGAAAGGTTGTGCGTCGACATTTGCGAAATTAATTTTTGCTTTTGTTATCGATTTCAAACGACGTGTGCCGACTCACGAAACTAACCATTCTATCTAAACGCCGCTTAACCCGTATTTACCGCCGTAATGATTTAAATCCGCAGGTTCCATTAATGGCCATATTGTGAAAAAGACATTCAAGTTAAAAACTTACGACTAAGAATTTGAAATTGCTCAAAACGGGTTTTGTTCACAATTCTTTCAAAACGATTGGATTATAACAAATAATTTTGTTCCTTTAAGTTTTTCTGTTTTTTTTTTAAATCGCGGTATTGGCAAAAAAACATTAAATCGGTGTAGTTTTTCCAATACCGAATGCCCCAAGTTCACGCTCTTACCAAAATTAATTACCAATAGTTACGGTCCGGGAAAAAACAGCAAATGGTTAACGAAGGATGGGAAAAGTATTGACCGTACCGTACCGTTCAATTGTGATATTGTAGGCTGTAAAAAATAAACATGAACAAACCTGGACATTTTCCATCTGGCCCGGCGACTCCCATGCAAAACTCTCCCTTGTTGCAATGTTTGAAGCAAACGGAACATTCTTTCCATACTTGTCCACCCTTACAGGTGGAGGTTAAAAAATCCGCACAGTCTTTAACGCATTCTCCGCCTGGTTCTGTTCGCGTTCTTTTTCCCTTGCATAGGCATCGTTCTAATGAAAATTTATTATTTTTGATTTGGTAACAATAGACCAGCTAATTGCTCAAATTGAAACATTTAGTGGCCGTCAGAGAGAAAAAAAAATAAGCGGTGGTGGCCTCAAAAACTTGAAAAAAAACTGTTTTGGCCATTCTACTCAGAATCAAAAAGTAGATTATAGGGACCGAGGTCAGTTTTCCGCCAACTTCAACAGGTCACGTGATAAATTAGTCACAAGGCCTGTAAAAGGCCCATATTTTGAAGCCAATTTTAAGTGCCTTAACCAATTTTTTTTTAACCGAGAATTTACTTTGATTTGGCCATGTCTTCTAAAGCACGAGAAAAGTACAATGGTCCATCATATAATGGAATACAGTTGGTGACGTAACGAGTTGACACATAACGAGTTGACAAAGTGAAACGAGTTGACAGTTATTGGGCGTTTTTTGGGCAACAATAGGCAAAAAAGAGGCAAAAGTGACGTAACGAGTTGACAAAGTGAAACGAGTTGACAGTTTTTGACGAAAAAATCGGAAACAAAAGTGTCAACTCGTTACGTCACCAACTGTATACCACCTAACCATTTGAATTAACACAAAAATTTTCAAACACGTTTTAATTCAAGTGTGAATTGGATATTCAAATACTGTTAATTCAAATGATGTTAATTCAAACAGTTAGGTGGTGTATGTTATATACACAGGGTACGCAATCGGTATTTTTTATCATAAACGTCGGTACAGTTGGTGTTGTAACGAAATGACACTTTTTTCCGATTTTTTTTTTGTCAAAAACTGTCACTTCGTTCCAAACTGTCACTTCGTTCCGTCACTATTGCCCATTTTGCCCAATTTTTAACCAACTTTAGCTCAAAAAACTCCAAAAGGTGTCACTTGGTTCCAAACTGTCACTTCGTTACGTGTCAACTCGTTATCACACCAACTGTATTTTAATCATAAACTAAAACAAACAAAAAACTGAACAATACTGGACGGTTAAGAGCGTACCTTTTTGTATTTATATTATGTCAATTTCACATGGCATATGTTATGAATTACAACGTATAATAGGGACCTTTTGATTATGTTTCCAAATAGACATATCAAGCTTTGAATTGAAATTCGTAAGTCAAATATGATGGTGTGTTTATCACAATAATATAATGACGATCATGAACGATGACATGGTGTGCGATTTTCAGATTACTATTTAAAATATCACAAATTCCAAAATAACACTATCAGGCCAACTTTAGGATAATAAACACTACTGATATTACAGTCCTCGTACCCAAAACGTCCGTACTCGAAACGTCTCATTCGTCCCGAAACGTCCCATTATTTTTTTTTCAAAAATATTGACATTTATTTCCCTGAACGACTAAATCTCAACATTGTTCTATATAACAAAATTTACTGTTTTCGAGAATTTATTTGGAAGTTTTGTTGACAAATATTAAAATTTAATTCGAGATTCAGACGAAAATTTTCGATCAATTTCAAAAACACTTTACTAAATAACAAGAAAATGAAATGTTATTTAGGAAACGTCCCATTCGTCCCGAAACGTCCCACTTTTTTTGAAAACATTTTGGGACGTTTCGGGTACGAGGACGTTTCGGGTACGAGTATTTTGGATAATAAGGTAATTTAGCGTTGAAAATGAACCACTTCTTTAAAGAAATCGTCCGACGTCAGTATGTTTCAAAATTTATACAAATTTTTAACACGTATTTTTAACATGAGATTTATTTGAACTATTTTTCAACACGCAAATAAGATGAGGTCATCTGTGTCTTTTAAGAATTTTTAACACCACATTTTATAAACTCATTAACTTGTAATACCAAATTTATGTAACATGTATATGTTTATCACCGAAGAAATTTACTTTTAATACTGTTTTTTAACAAATATTTGAGCCATTCACTTTTAACACTGAACTTTCAGTCTGAATAAAAAAAAATTGTGTCAGACAAAATATTGTTAACACAAATATTTAAGCTGATGTTATGAAAAGGAAACCTAAAAAAAAGTTCGAGTTTTCGTGCGTATCATGCAGAGCGACTACCTAGTTGTGCACGTTTTTTCGGAAACACAAATTAGACAACTGGAAAGTTGAAAATTAAGTAAAAATTTTCGAGTTTAGTAAAGTACCTTTTAATCCCTTTTCGATGGATCCATCGCAGAAATTTTCTCTCCAGGCTCTCTCTTTGTATTTTTCGTCTTTGCCGCATTTGAGCTCGGCGGCAACAAGCGGCACTCCGAGGAGAAAAACGCTCCTCATTCTGCAGTCGAGATGGGAGAGAAAGAGACGCGCGATCAATCCTGATTTGGATTATATTTGTATTGCGGAGGTGGCGCTCTGGCGCATGAAAAAAACATTACGCATCATTTACACCAAAGTTTACGACTAGGCTGTCAGAAAAAAAAACTAATATTGACTTTGATAATTATTTCGTCATTGACAATATATAATTGTGATTATAATAATTATATATAACAATAACTTAATGTGGTCGGCAAAATTGCTTTTCGGACAATGTAAATTATTTCTTCTTGGCATATTTTATACTTTGGACGCTAAGAAATTATCAGATGAACCAAATCATCATCTTAGTTACTACACCAAATGCGCAGTTACGTTTCACTAATCTGTCCAAAATATAAATTTCGTGATCTTTTTGTAATTTTCCATCATGTTTTGCCTACGCAGTTATATTTTATCATTTTTTTGCCTACGCATTTATATTCCAACCAATTATCTTACAGAAACAAAATATTACGTCATTTCGTGCATACGCAATGCGCAACTATCTTTCTCGAAAACATTTTCTGCAAAAAAAAACTTTAAAGGTACCTTATAACTTATAAGTTATAACATATTTCGTAGACGTAGTATAAAAAGTCCCCCATAAGTTATGGCCCATAACCTATGGCCCATAACTCTAACCATAAGAACATTGAATAGATTAAAGCAGATTTTAAAAATCTACCCGAAAAGATTTAAAAAGTAATCTCAAAACTAAGTAAGTTTAAAACTAAATAATAAAATTGAGAGACACAATTTTTGACTCTACTTTTAGGTTTGCTAAAATATGATTCCATATTTGCTGAGTCGTTAAAGTATAACTAAATTACAATAACTTGAGGCATAATTATAGTCGTTGGTAACATAACCGTCCAAAACGCGACATGAAATACGCTTACTCGATCTTTGATTATACTGTATACCTGACAGTGTATAATTTATACAGCAGAGTTAAACTTCTAAAAGCATCAGTTCCATTCGTGAACATGTTAAAACGTTAAAATTAAATTATTGAAACACTTTTTGTTCATCAAAACAAAGCACCGTTTGAAAAATGGGTTGAAAAATCAAATTAAATCCGATTAAAAATCGGAACCCGATAATTTAACCGTGCGGTTAAACTCTAAAATTTCGATTGCATTTTTTATCTTTTTCAGTTTGTCTTACCGGGACGGTAGTTTTAAAATTTCCGTTATTCATATTTTATATACCATTACAAATAATTAATAATTTAGTAATAAACCAATACAAATAATGGGCAGTTATCCTACGAGCAGTTATCATTTTTCGTAATATTTTATCCTTTTTGTCGCCTACCCAGTTATCTTGCAACCAATTATTTTGCCGAATTATAAATTTTCGTAATTTTACCGCCTACGCCCTGGGCAGTTATCTTGCGATTTTTGGAAAATACTTTCGCGAGATAACTGTGAAAGTAGTGTAATAAAGGTATAGTAATTTTAGATAATTTATACTATATCAAGTATCCATATTACAGTCCCCACGCTGGGACCCCAGTGGTCACCCCACCCTCTAGTTGTGCACGACTGCCCAGATGTGCACGTTTTCAAGAATAATATGAATGATTAACAAAGGGAAACCTGTTAGAGAAATAAAATGCTGCTAAAAATGTAATTGATTTAAGTTTTGTCACTCGTTCAATTTAAATAAATTAGGTTTGAGAACAGGATTAAACAAAAACAAAACATTTTTCCAGAAATCGTTTCGTACGATGACATGTTTCCAAACATAAACTCCCAGATTGGATTTCCTCCGAAAACACGCCATGTTTCCGGTGGGAAGTGAATCAATGCAATTTTTGGAACAACAATTATGTTCAATTTTGACATAGTATGTAAATTGTAGACATGTTGGTGTGTTAAGAAAATGCGAGTGTCTTTTTGGAACGATTCTATTAATTCATTCCAAGTTGGCATTTCGAACTTTATAATACAGAACAGTAGAAGGAGTAATATTCCGAGACGCTTCGGGATTTGGACTCGGAGTTCCTTTTTAGGATTACGGCAAATTTCCACGGAACTCCATTTAGTACCACTGTCATCTGTGATAATTTTTATTAGTACACCCCCTACGCTGTTAGGTTCTCACTCTTTCAATGGCGCGAAGCAGGGCAAAGCGGGGCTGAGTATGCGCATGTAACCAGTCCCATGACAGAGCAGCCCCGCGAAGCGGGGCTGAGTATGCGCGTGTAACCAGTCCCATAACAG
>SCLG01000008.1:789864-807297 GCA_004367875.1 Oikopleura albicans | reverse complement strand
GGATAGAATTGAAGAATTTCTGATATTTCCTGAATATGTTTCAATATATTCAACTTGATTTGTTATTATAATAATATAATAATAATAATATAATTTATAATAACTTAACGGTTAGTTTATAAGCTTATAAATAAAATTAATATTTACTACTTTAACTCTTACTAATTATTAATTAATTTAAATACATGTATGTGTAACTCGTGGGGACCAGCAATCAATACGGACTCTGAATTATTCTCTGTTTAAACATCTGTATTTGGATTATTGATTACCGTGTGTTGGAGCTTAGACTGCTGCTAAGGCAGTATTCGGTTTTCGGCGCAGACAAGAAAGAATAAAAGCGCTAAAATAGGAAAAATATAATTATAAGATTTACAGCAATCATAAACTTGACAAAAATAAGTCGGTCAAATGTCGAGGACAAAAAATGTACGTTTAGACAATAAATAGATCATTTAACCCCCAAGCACATCTCTGAGCGCGTTTTAGCCTCTCAAACGTCCGGCCCCGCATTTAATCGTCTCTGATTGTTCGTGCTTTCTTAATGTAAGCAAATCGATGGCCCTGAATCCAATAGACATGCTTTTGAAAGCTCCCCGACCACCCTTGGACACTGTTTGTCCACAAGTTTGCAAACGGTTAATCGGGCAACGTACGTGGTTCATTTTTTGCAGGCTAATGCGCTGTTGACTACTAAAGTAAATACAGCTTTGTAAAAACATGACAAAAATAATGCACGTGAAGACTACCCCGCGTTTCACATGAAAATCCGCTGAAAACTTTAACTTAATTTCTAGATGGTTGTCTCTATAAAAGATAGAATAAAATACAATAGAAAAAAAGTGTTAGAGACAGCCATCTAGAAATTAATTAAAAGTTTTCAGCGGATATTCATGTGAAACGATGGGTAGTNTTTTTTGACGTTTCCTAGGTTCAATCAATAGCTAATTTCTATTGATTACGGAAATATTTTTTTATATTTGTTATTGCTACCGACTTTGTAATCGGTTATTCTATGTAGGTTTTCATTATTACTTCATATAGTAAAGCTGAACCACTCAAAATTTGCGTTTTTTACCGGGGCCGGACAAACGTGCGGGTGTCGTGCTTGGGAGTTAACTCGTAGGAGAACGATTTGATGTGCCGACAGTTATTATAACCAAATAATATATCACATTTTTCATGTTTTTTTTTTGTGAAGAAACACGCGGGCAATAACTCAATTTAAAATATTACTTTACGATCGAAAAGACAGCCCAAATTGCTCGTGTTCGTCAATCCACGAACGTTTCATCGGAAATCTCGATTCGAGATCCATGTTAGCGGAAGCGGTATATTTGTTTACATGTTTTTTGTTCTCTTTTGTGTTTTGTTTAAAAAAAAGTGCCGTGAAAAAATGTTGGAAAATATAGAAACACAGATAACAATTTGTAAAAATGGACTAACCAGGTAGAATATATAAAAACAAACTGAAGCCGGAACGTTACATGGGGAAATCGAGAAAAAAGGGGTTTATAATACGGAACATCAGTTTTTGATTGTCATCCTTTTAAACTCTCAGGGGAAGGAGTTTTTGGGAACCCGTAGGGGGAAATGCGTGTAAATAAACACGCACTTAAAAAATTCACAATAATTCGCAATAATTCAAAAAAACTGGTAAAACCAAGTTGTAGAGCTCGTCAAACTACGTCGATCTGACTATTCAGAAATTGATTTGGGTCACCAGGGCCCCCTAGAGAGCTGTTTGAAATCTCCAACCTACGCAAAAAACACCGCCAATGGAATTTTCTCGAAAAGTTGAGGGGGAGTCACCAATCCCCGTTTTGCCCTACGGGGCCCCCATATGCCTTAAATCGACGAAAAATACCAGTTGCGTGTCTATTTACACGCACTTCCCCCTGTGAGTTAACCATTAGAATTGTTAATATAACATGAGATTTGTGAGTTATCGTACATTTATAAATCTTGGACGTATTCAGCATGTCAATTTTTACCAGTATGATACGTGACAGTTAACATGAAAATTTACATTGGATGAGTCAGTACTGACTCCGTAACAACAGATTCTATTGTGGATTTTATAAAAAAACTTGGTTATTCTGCGTTGACTCCTTTGTGTTCGAGACAATCAGCGAACACCAAAAATCACTAAAGATTATGAACCATTTTTGTGCTTGAGATAAGAAAACATTCCTTTCAGTTGAAGAAACATATTCTCTTGTTTATATAGCGGAAGTTTTTTGTTTCTTTTTTTTTTTGGGCAAGATGCCAAAATAAAGGCGCTTAACTCTTGGCAACCTGCTGAGTTAAGTGCTTCTGCTCGTTCAATTGTAGACTTATATGTACAGTAGAAACTTTTTTGATGGCCCTCCATATACAGCAGACCACAGGGCTGATACTTTGAATAAAAGATTTTTTTGACAAAATGAACTCGTTTATGATGTTCCAAAGTTAACTCGACCAAGCCGAAGATGGGCCATAATCCCCCTTAGCCGAAGCGGGCAGCTAAAGGGTCATATTTTCAAAAAAACTCCTGGACACTCATACTAGATTTGACCCTGCAGAATAAGAATTTTTGAAATTAAAAAAAAAAGATTCCGGGTTAGTTAAACACGACGTTTTTTTTGGTTTGGTTACACTTTTCGATTTCCGGTTTTTCCGGTTTCACTTATTTTTCTAGTAACAAGAAGTGACCGAAAATAATTATCGATAAAACAAGTTCTAAGACTTATTCAAATAATTGACAGTTAGGAAGTATTTAAAACCAATAATCGGTTCTTATTACCGGTTAGTCGGACCTGGTATCGAAAAACCGACTAAAAATTTCGATTCGCCGGGGTCGGTTCAGTCCTATAGCTAATTTTGTCGGGAATTTACTTTTGGGA
This sequence comes from Oikopleura albicans, assembly GCA_004367875.1. Classification (NCBI taxonomy): domain Eukaryota; kingdom Metazoa; phylum Chordata; class Appendicularia; order Copelata; family Oikopleuridae; genus Oikopleura; species Oikopleura albicans. The sequence goes on along the minus strand of SCLG01000008.1, from coordinate 804,412 downwards.
AGTACGGAACACCCATAAATGGCTATTTTACCGTTTAACCGGGCATCGGATCCGAAAACGGGCGCCGTCTGAATCGTGCTCTTCAAGCAAAATATTGCCTACTGTAGCTATTACTACAAAAGATAGAAAACAAAGATGTCAAAAACTCGTGTTTGATCTAGCTTTTCAAAGAGAATCTTGTGAATTTTAGACACTATGTATATAATCAAGCCACTACGGAAATTATTATATAAAGACAAGTGAATGCACTGTGCCCATGAAGATTCTTCCGAGAAGGAAATGCTGTATAACAACAAGTCACTAAGACAACTGAGATCTTAAAGTACGTCATCACGGTTAAATATGCAAGCTATATCATTAGTTTTTATATACACACCTGCGCCGTTATGTTACCACCATTAAATTGCTAAAAACTGGTAACAAACGGGAATTTTGGTAAAATAACGGCGCAGGTGGTGTATATCACAAATAAAATTTAGATAGGCCAAAGGTTCCCAACTTTGAGTTAAATTGGGATGCCAATAATACCGCATCATAACCCCATGGGCCATGGTAAATAGTAAAATGTCAATTTTGAGCAGGGTAAGCCAAAAATAGAATGGCTGTTCGCGGTCAGAATTTAAAAAAAAAATAATTTCTATATTGTTCGCTCCAAATCCCTATAAACGGGAATCTTGACAAGTTAAGCTCTGTTCATTGATATCCTAATTTTAAGCGTAGTTTAGAAAAGTATACACAGCATCGATCTTACAAATATAATGATTACTGTCAAGATTATTTATTTTTACGGGCCAAATAATCCGTTTATTGAGAATCTAGATTTTAGACCGCTCGTAATTCGTTTTCGGTGAATAACAAGAATGACGAACGTTAACCTTAGACCCATATGAGTTTACTTTAAGTGTTAAATTAAGACTTTTATTAACTTACAGGGGGAAGTGTGTGTAAATAGACACGCAACTGGTTTTTTTCGTCGATTTGAGGCATATGGAAGGCCCGTAGGGCAAAACGGGTATTGGTGACCCCTCTCAACTTTTCGACAAAATTAGATTGACGGTGTTTTTTTTTTGCGTAGGTTGGAGATTTCAAACAGCTCTCTAGGGGGCCCTGGTGGCCCAAATCAATTTATGTATAGTCAGATCGACGTAGTTTGACGAGCTCTACAATTTGGTTTCACCAGTTTTTTTGAATTATTGCGAACTATTGTGAATTTTTAAGTGCGTGTTTATTTACACGCATTTCCCCCTACGGGTTCCTAAAAACTCCTTCCCCCTGAGAGTTAACTTTAATAATAAAAATCGTAAGTTAACACCTGTGGTTCCGTTTCTATATATATACCCGTTTCTATATCTATACGGTATAGATACCGTTTTCTATATCTGCTCTGTTATGTTCTGCTTCGTTCTGCTACGTTCTGCAACGTTCTCCTTCGTTCTGCTCCGTTCTGCTTCGTCCTGGTCTGCTCCGTTCTGTTCTGTTTCGTTCTGTTCTGTTTATTTTTTTTTTGTGTGGCTTTCTTCTGAAATTTATAAGCTTCTATATATTTGGATGGCACGCATTGATTTTAAATTTTCGAGAAATGACTAAACGATACAGGGGTCATTTTGTGAGAAACAGATACATGTACATATTATTAATCAAAATTATTTGGCATACCCAAACCTTGCTGTCCACCCATTTGCTAACCCAATTTAATGTACATTGACGCAAATCACGTACCATGTATTTATACTTCTTGGTTGTCATTTTTGGGATTTTAAAGATGTACGAACCAAAGCATAGACCTGTTCAGACCATGGGTCAGACCGCTGACCCCTGGCTATAATCAAGGCCGCCTTTGATGCATCTAATATATCATACTGTTGTCCATTGACCTCAATCGATCTTCTGACCAATAAAATAAGCTCATGTCAAAAACTAATCTGCTTCCGGGGAATACTTTTTATAATATTTTTAGCTGTATAATACATTAAAACTAAAAAAAATTAGCCTTTTTGAAAAACAATGAAGCCAAGCCAAGCCACTCTTAAAAAAAAATCGGCCACATAACTACGCAAGAATACTAGTAAGGGGATTGGCTAGAAAGTGTATGTGGAACGCACAGGAATATCTGAGAAATTGTTATTTGGAAACTAAAGGAGCATATGTTTATGATTAGTCGTCAAACATAAACCATCTAGGTCCTCTATTTTGGGACAATAAAATTTGGACAAAAAAAGTGTCTACGAAGAGCACTCTGTACAAATTTTACATTATGCGTAGGAGCCCTGTGTAGGCGGACTAGCTTTAAAACGGTTATCGCATCCTATGTAGCTCCGCTTCCCGGGCCAATACGATAATCCAATAGGGTCATCTCCTTCTTTGTAGCCCCGCTTTGCGGGCACATTCGGTAACCCAAAGAAAAAATCTGCCGGATAACATGAGCGGGAAACCTTGTCGAATAACTTCGACCGTTGTTGATAATATCATATACAGCGGCAGAAACGTGAATAAGTATTAATAATACCGTATTAAGTTTTCTTGAATACTATTACAGTTACCCACTAGCGCTTTTTTTACTAGGTCTTCCAAGTTCAAGACATTTTTGCCTAGTTGGCTATAAAAATCAATTTATATAATGCGATTTTTATGTTATGCAAGCCATTTGTCAATCCGTCAGATTTGTCAGGATTTTATGTGAAGCTCACATCGTTCATGTCCAGCCAATTTAATTTTGTAGAACCATGCTACCTTTACTCATGACTGATCTTCCGACCATACCTTCATTTTAATCACTTTCATTGGAAAACATGAATTTATATGCTTTTAGGATAAAGATGTTGATACATATTATAGGGATGAAAAGCTGAACTTATATTTCATTATCACATCTGAATACGAAATTACCGAAATGACTTTTTTAATCACGTAAAAATGACTAAACCAAAAAGCCATTTTGACCCTTAAATCCGAATGAGTGAGATTTCCAGATAAATACTGTTTGTCAGAATCCAGACTGACGCAATGAGGCCAAAAGAAGCTTTCTTAAATGGAATATTAATGGAATATTATGTTCGAATTTGAAATTTGAACTTTTTTTTTGGCTTTACCGTGTAAGGTACCAACATTTTTTCCTTTGTTTTTTCGCCGAATCGATACACACGATGGCGTTTGGGAGCGGGAATGCAAAACTTAGTTGTGCATTATACGTCACGTTGATTGCAAAAAAGAGAAGCCAAAAAGTTCCCCATTTCTCACAGGTTTTCTTTTTATCTGTGACATTTAGTTTCAATGGAAAGTCGTTTTTTTAGTTTTTCTAGCGTTGATATTAAATCTTACCCATCTAGGTATATTTTCAAACTTTCGGTAAACGTTGAGAATCAAAGTGAATTTTACCTTTACTAAGTAGTGAAGACAGTAATTGTTATATATGGTAACACTAATTGCTTTTGGCATGTTTTTTTCTTTCTGTCAATCACGTAAATTGTTCTGGCACCTCAAAAAACAAACCACATATTGAATATATGGATGACATTTTGGGCATAGTGCGTGCCAAGGGTTGCCAGGCTGAAATATAAATGGATTTTTAATTTTACTACAAGCGTCTGCTTTAAAAGTTAATATAACTTAATATAACTAATAGTTAATAATTGCGGTATGATTTTGAATGAAAAATCCGATACAAAAATAAACTGGGGAGGTTTTGGTTTAATAGGATATATCGTTTTTCATAAAGATGGTAATACTGTTATGGGTGCTCAGTTTGTCACCGCGCGCGGCGCGGGCGTAGAATAGATACGAGCGAGTACTGTTTTCAAAGTCCGAGCGAAATTTACTCGGTGACATTTGTTTTCCCACGCTATGGCGCGCCAGTAGCTAAAGACATGTGCTTATTCAGGATAAGGACGTCATTGTTGGTGAAAACACGTCAACACTGATAATGATGTTATTTAACGGTTAAATCTTATTTTAGGTCAAGTTTTAACCATTCTTTTACCGATTTATTAAACAAAAATATATTTCTCATATTTCTCATCTTACAGCCAACTGAAAATTCACCAACCAAGACACCTACATAGTATTTATTACATAGTATGTATTACATACCAAATAATTCGTGTTCGAATTTCCATTTTTTATTTTCAACCCCTATGAATACCCCCAAAAGAAAACAACTAAAGTAAATGTACCCCTTGTCATCACTTTACTTTTTGGTATTCTGGAGACAAGCGTCATTTGCGGTTGGGTTTAGTATCTGTCAAACTTTGAGACAGGTCTGGAAACATTTCAAAGATTGCGTTAACGTGCATCAAATTAAAATGTGTTGCGCTCAGTATAGATGACAACACGCAGATATATAAAGTTATATCAAAACACTTACAGAACGTGTTCGATAACCACAGTAATTCCATATATAGAATAAATTGGGCAATAAGTTAATACTTTTAAGCCAAGCAGTTTGGAAATAAATATAGACTGTCGTCAAGGGTCCGTCTAATGAGTACTTTTGTTGATAAAAAGTATTGTTGGGTAACTTGAAAACGTGAAAACTTTCCAATGATGTTATGATAATTTGTTTATACGACGTCCCTAATGTGAATAGGTATCATGTGGCAAAAAATTGGAGACAACCATGTCCTCATATTTCCGAAATTTGCCTTTGAAACATTTAAGCGGCTTTTTCGGTGCTTTGGGGTTAAAAATCGGGGATGGTCTATAAAGTTTTTTTTATCAGTGGATCAAGCTTTATATGCTACCATTTGAGTTTCATGAAAATCGGCTGAGCGAAAATCGGATCAAGCTTTATATGCTACCTTCTCTTCCAGTGAAGTGTGTATAGTCAATCGAAGAAATTTACAAACAATCTAGAAACGCTCGACCGATTTTCATGAAACTCAACCGGTAGCATCAATGCTAGGGTGTCTAATTAATTGATTCGGAAACTTTTTGAAATTGACGGATTTTCTTGTGGGCAGCCTAATGTGTTGGTACTTTTTTCACAAAATGTCCGAAGATAATTATTAAAAATAACTGGCGTACCAAAGACGTTGAAATTCTAAGTTAACTCATTGGCTGACGAACTAATTTAATGTTTCTGCCACCCTTACGTGACTTATAATGTATCACTTGTATAACTCTTACTGTCAAGTCAGCCTGAAAGTGTTAATTACTGCTTAGTAACCAAGTTTGTGACTAAGCAAATTTCAAAATTATTTTTTGTGCAGGTCCAGTAACAATCTAGTTCGACCTGAAATGCTCGACTGGGCTAGCCAAATAGGTATCCTAGTTTCTTTCGTATCCTAGTTTCACACTACCCGGCCTCGTATTAAATTCAATTTTGATTTTAGATTCATCAGCATCTCGATCAAATGAACATTGCGCAAACATTTAAACACCTTTGGGCCAGCGGCTCAAGCATTGCGGCTCTCGGCTAATATACTAAAGTGTCACCTGTAGATTAACCAGATAAGACTAGTTTAGAGGTGTTCAAGACTGGTCCACCATAGTACCCATTTATACACAGGGTTCGCAGTTAAATTGTAAGTTTTGGATCGAAAATTGTCAAGCGATAATGCAATTGCATGCAATGTCGCGACATGTCGCCAGTTTACGGGCCTACTTGGAGTTAACGGAGATTTTGTGCTGCCCGTTAACTGCGCACCTGTAGTTGTACAAGCAAACTCTGGATGAGCGGTGTTTCTTATACAGTTTATCTGGCCCCTTTTATCGGGCCATTTTGCCCGCTCGTGCGTTTATCACGTCCCTTTTTTCTCAAAACTTTTTCGCCTATCCCCTCCCCCCCCCACGCATTGAGGGTGTATCAGGCCGGCTGAGGGTTAATCAGGCCGGTTTTGGAAGGCGAAGTGGCCTGATAAACCCTAAGGCGGTGTACTTGGTTTTTCACACTTTACTAGTGAACAAAAGTGACTGGAAATAAGTGGTGAATTTTAACATTTGTTCTGTTTTCGAATTTTTCACTTTCCGTAATCATCTCAATAAGAACAGTATAAAAACTAGTTATTGTAACCAGAAATTGAAGAAAAAAGCGGCCAGACAGACCCGAATTATTTTTTATCCACCGATTCGTTTTCTGACAAATCTGGTATGAGGATCAGACGCACTTTGTTCAGAAGTAATTACCGGATGAATTTATTATCGAGTCTGAGAAATCGGTGACTTTTTGTCTGCTGGACAAAAATGCAAAAAAAAAATGTCAGCCCGACAGACGTTTTTTAATTTGTGTCCAGCAGACACAAAATCCGGGTTCAGAGTACCTCGACTACCCCAGAATTATTGGTTGTTTACTTTTGCAAGAATGAAAAAAATGAGAACAATAGGCTGCGGTGTTTCAAAAGGGTTGACGTCAACTCGTAGAACCCAATATCCTAAAGTCAAAAAATTTTATTTGGAAAGGAAACAAGCTAGAAAAAAAAATAAATGCGAAACAAAGGACGCGGAAACTTAATAAGAANCCAAGTGGGAAAAAGTTTGTCCAAGTGGGTAAACGTTTGTCCAAGTGGGTAAATGCGCGAACACCCTAGTCAGCTATTGTCCAAGTGGGTAATCTGTCCAAGTGATGCACACCCGTTCAGAAGTAATTACCGGATGAATTTATTATCGAATCTGAGAAATCGGTGATTTTTTGTCTGCTGGACAAAAATGCAAAAAAAAAACGTCAGCCCGACAGACGTTTTTTAATTTGTGTCCAGCAGACACAAAATCCCCATCAAATGAAATATTTAATCTTACTTTGACTGGCGTATCTGACATGCCACATTGCCAAGTTGAAAATTATCTTGTCTGAGATCTTAAAGTCTGATAAACGTAAACAAAATTCATCAGTTTTAGGTCACTTCTGATCTTTTCTCGGACAAAATTGACAAAAGTAGTTTTTTCTCGTTATCCAATTTCTGATACTGCAATTCCTTATAGTGTTAAGGGTGGTATGCTCGCTTTGTTTACAATTCAGTATGATTTTTTAAATTCTCATTAAATATTAGGAATAATTAAATTTTGTTTTACTTGCTCTTTAAAAATTTTATGGGTTTTCCCATTATGGGTTTTCCGTGACACCTACGCCTAGCTAGGTGCACCCTTGGCAGACCTAAAGGCCTGTGCCCTATTTTTTTTTTAGTAGGGCACATTTTAGGCAGTACAATAAGTAAAAGAGGACTTTGTGATAAACAAGCAAGTAATTTCGAAATTATCAAATGATTCAATTAACCCAACCTGGTTCGTCTATGATGTATACATGACTTGAAGTACCACGCTGTGTGGACCACCAGCTATATGTTAATATAAGCGTCATGAATGGTCCCTTGACTTAAACTTGACCATAAATAAAGGTCATTAAGTCAAAGTAATAAGTGTACAGAAATTGTTTTGATGCGTCAAAAACGTCTCAAATAATAATTCAAAGTCATATACTGCTCTACATCGAATTTTTTTTGGGGACAAGCAAAAAATAAGTGATGTTTTATGTAGTTTTTGGCACCGAGGTGCACCGTATGAAATGATATATCACTCAATATCATGACATTATGTACGAATTGTAAAAAAACTATTATTTATTTTATTGTAGCAAACTGTATAAAATTACAAAATGTTGAACACACGCTGAAATCGTTGGTCGTATTACCGGTCGCGTTAACAAACAGTGGCGTATTCATATCTACCATAGGGTGCTTGGCAAAATGCAACCCACAGGGTTAAATGTTGTTAGAATTTTCACACTTATGAATGCCCCATGAGTTTTCTTGAAGCTGCATTATTTTATCATTGAATGGATTTACTTCGCCAAAGATATCGGGTCTATCATGCATGATTAAATTCCAGAATATTTCACTCGTTAGCGTCATTGCCGTCTGGCTCGGATGGAAACCATCTACAGCTTCAATAACTTTTCGGGTATAATGAAACCGGTAGGTAAAAAAACAAACCCATTGATAGAAACACATATTATCAGTCCATAGGAAATATTGGCTGGTACCAGAAAGTACTTAAAGCTGGTATGGTTTCTGATATTTACGGTTGAATAAAAAAGTACCACTACACATTGTGTACCATTCCACAAACGTACCATAATGTCAGAATTATTATACCCTAACTTGCCACCGTTCACCGCCTCTCGATTCGTGCAATTCCATGGCAATTTCGATATCAAAATTATAATATAGCATGTCGAAGTTTTCATAACTGTCGTTTTCGGCTATATCGCGTGCCACTTCACTTAACTCGTAAGCTCGATTCGACGTGAAATCTCTCAACGTTTCATTGGGTGTCATCTAAAAAAGTTTCCAGAAAAACTTATAGGTTAAAAGTAGCCCAGGGGGTGTGCCTAAACTCTTGATGTGTCAAATAAGGGTTGTTCCCGTGAGTAAGATTCGCATTTTCAAAACCGCAAAACAACTCTAATTTGGGGACCCCTAACATTCATGAAGACCAATTACATACCCATCCATTACATGGACTGATTTGGAGGCACAGTAGCCATTCATAAACGTCTTGAAAAGTGGCGTCTTGATTATATTCGCCTAGGGGATGAAGTCGATCATGTAACGTATCCCATAAGACACGGCCATCCGCAAGACCCGTCATAATCACATTGGAGCCAGGTGGCAATTTTTCATCAAGTTGCTCGAGGGTCTTGCGCGTATCCCGCCTGAAGTCTTCGGGCGTTGTCATGCGGTCTTCAGTGGGCCAACGTCCGTTGCACACATCATTCCCAATCAGCGAGATGAAAACAATCATTGGCTTATCAATCTTTTGGTCGCGTTCTAGACCTTTGACGAGACGCTGAAAAAGCTAGGAGATTTTTCGATTTTGGGTATAGTCTCTGAGAGTGACATGTTTTCTCAAAATTAAAGTATAAATTCTTCACAAAAACATTTGACAGAAAATGGTATCAAGACGTTTCATCACGACATTTCATCAAGACATATCATCAAGACATTTCATCAAGACATTTCATCAAGACATTTCATCAATAAATTTCATCAAGACATTTTATCAAGACATTTCATCAAGACATTTCATCAAGACATTTCATTCGGACATTTCATCAAGACATTTCATCAAGACATTTCATCAAGACATTTCATCAAGACATTTCATCAAGAAATTTATTTCATCGCTAACTTTTGTCGAAAACTCTGATAATTACCCTCGAATTATAGTACCTTATGATCTACTAAGAAATGACCCGAAGTTTTACCCGAAATTTTACCCGAAGTTCAAAAATGTACCTTTTCATACCGGCCGCGGCGTCATTACTCAAATTTTTCCCCGCCTAGGTTACCTGGTTACCAAATCTACAATATATACACAGGGTGCGCAGTTAACCGCCACCCTTCGCGGCGTCCTCAACTGGCGGTTAACTGCAAAAGTGGCGGTTAACTGCGCAGTGCGTAGGCGATTTACTTGGAAAAAGTNCATCAAGACATTTCATCAAGACATTTCATCAAGACATTTCATCAAGAAATTCATTTCATCGATAACTTCTGTCGAAAACTCTGATAATTACCCTCGAATTATAGTACCTTATGATCTACTAAGAAATGACCCGAAGCAGTGTTGGAAAACGTTGGGAAAGCAGCGATTTGATTGGTCAACTTTGGCCAACGCAGGAATTTGATTGGCCCAATTCCCAACGTTTCGCAACACTGACCCGAAGTTTTACCCGAAATTTTACCCGAAGTTCAAAAATGTATATATCTTTTCATACCGGCCGCGGCGTTATTACTCAAATTTTTTCCCGCCTAGGTTACCTGGTTACCAAATCTACAATATATAATTGATATATAATGGTATATGGTATAGTGATAATGGAACAGATTTGTTAGAAATTTTCAATCGATTGTACGCAATCGTCTACCAAATCCCCTTTGTATTACTTTTGTCAATTTCAAAATAATTTTTTACCAGATCTATGTCTATTTGCACTTGACCTAGTGACAATTGGCTATTGTGCACTTGACCTAATTGTGAGTTGGCCTAGTTTTTACCATTGATCTACATTAATGTATTTATTAATGTTACACTTGACCCTATTGCGGCGTTATTTCATGCCTAAACGGCTTTTAGTGGAATATCGTTAAATTAATAAATTTAAATTCGTTGATTATCACAAATTCGTTCGAATATATTACACTATAATTTATAATTTGTAAATTTGTCATTATCTGCGTAGTGCGAGCTTGAAAAGTTTAGCTTTTGAGCCGGTGACGTCGTTGGTCAGGTCGTGTCTAACAATTCCAAGTAAAAAAAAACTCTGGAGCTGTTGGCTAACTTGTGAAACTACCGCATTTTATACTTTTTGTGAAAAATTTCTGCAAAATTTTCTAGCTCTCCTTCGCGACACTCCCGGAATCCCCGCCATTTTTTGCTTGAGTTTGAAAATCATTCAAGGCACATCTATTATGCTCAACATAACGTAGGTAAATGGAATCAACCTGCTTGTCAGTATAAGACCAAACATCCTGTTGCCAACAGTTATCGGAAAATCCCGTTGGCCATGTAAGCATCGGCCAGTCAAGTTCATTAACCAGCGCCAAAAACAGATTTTGAAAAGTCGTTTCGTTGAACTCGGCGGGTCGCATCCATTGCTCCGGGATCGAAAAATGTGCCGTCGCCGAATCACCCAGGATTGCAATGCCCTTTGATGGGTGACTCGAACAAAACTTTTCTTCGAATGGCATCCCGGAAAAATCCATTCCTTAGCAAAAGTTTTTGTTAAAATTCTAATAACATGTATTTGCTTTATTATATTTTTAAATGTCATGTATTTTATACTCTATTATCCCTTATAAAAGCTGCTACTAGGGAGAGCACATAAAATTAGATGGAAAGGGGTTGTTAAATTAAAGAAGTTATTTGTCGGCAAAACGATTTTAAGTGGACTCCATGGGGTATGTCACAAAAAACCATATGATTTTTAGAAATTAATCAATCATTTTTTTATTGTAAAAGTATTGTTTTTAAACCAAAAATAAAGCAAATATAATATTTTTCTGTTCTTTTTGAAAAAAATTGTAAGAAAAACTGGCTTGAACTCCATTGCAATTTGAATCTTTTCTCTTGTCATCATTTTCCGGTTTTCGGCCTGGGTAAACATTTTCATCTAAATCATCACAGTCCCTTCCTTTCCACCATGTCCCGCGAAGGCCGCCAGTATAATTTCCATAACCGTCATCATCAAGGTCAATAAAAGGCACTCGATATTCTTGATATTCATTCCATTTGTCCGANTGTTTTTAAACCAAAAATAAAGCAAATATAATATTTTTCTGTTTTTTTTTTTTGAAAAAAATTGTAAAATAAAACTGGCTTGAACTCCATTGCAATTTGAATCTTTTCTCTTGTCATCATTTTCCGGTATTCGGCCTGGGTAAACATTTTCATCTAAATCATCACAGTCCCTTCCTTTCCACCATGTCCCGCGAAGGCCGCCAGTATAATTTCCAAAACCGTCATCATCAAGGTCAATAAAAGGCACTCGATATTCTTGATATTCATTCCATTTGTCCGATATGCTTAACTCGTCACGAACTTCTAAACCAAGAGTGGTACACAAAAATCGGGTGGCGGGCACGTCTATACATAACTGTATCATTTCATTTTCAAGTTCTTTTTTGAAATCATCCCTTTTTCTGATGAACGATTCGGTTTTCGGGCACAAAGCAGTTGGATCCTGTTCAGCTTCCTTTGGCAATTTGGTCAAGTGGCAAATTTGGTCATAGTCTTCTTGTTTATAACAAACATACGGATTAAAATAAACAAACACGAGGCTTAATAAGGGACGGTTTGCAAATTTGGAAAATAAAATATTTCTTTGAATTCATAAAACAAATTTAAAAATGTTTTAACAAATGTATTGTTTATCAAATCGAGCAGAATTTCCGTAGAAAACGTACCTCATCCGGGATAAGTCAGCCCTTATTTGGACCAATCATATTTTTTTTTCAATAAAAAGTGACCCTTATTAAGCATAAGCGTCTTTTATCACGCCCTCCGTTCAGACTAACCAAAAAATCAAAAATTACTCTGTTACCTTAATTGTTAGTCCGTTTCATGACTGTTACTCTATTTCGACAAACAACTAAGTTCGAACTCATTGTGAACTAATACAAATGATTTCAATCCAAAACAAAGATTCAAACAGTGACATACGGTATCTACCGTTGCGCCTGGAACAGAAAACAATTCATCAAGTAAAGGACCAAGCGTGATTTGAAAAAATGAACAAAGACGATCAAAGTTGGTTGGCAAAAATGTACAAATTTCTCCAATAGCTTGACCAAGGTCGCTAATTTTCCACTGTACCGTACAGCTGACAAATGAAAGCTTACAGAATTAAATTTTACAGTATTAAATTTTACAGTGATTTATTTTTTCGCTAAATCTACGTGGTGTCTCAATCCATTAGCAAGATATGACTGCCATCTTTATCTCTTCTGTGGATTGGGACACCAAGTGGCGTAAAAATAACTACAAAATTTGTTGGAAAACAGTGTTTCACGTGCCAGGGTGAACTTGAGCCAAAACTGGGTTAGCCCACTACAATCCACTTTTTAATTTTACGTCGAATGACCAAAACACTTTTTTTCGAAACTTTTGTTTTGGTGGTTATGGCTTATTTTTCACCTGAGTGAATGACTTGGTATAAAATATTAATTAAGGAAAGATAAGCCGTTAAGACAAAATTTCACCTATTGCATTTTATACTAGTAATAATTGCAATGATACCAATTTAGTGGGCTCATACTTTCGGACCCTGGGCTTGGCCGTTCCTCAACGCATGCGAATCTGCATATTGATTAATAAAAGCGCCAACAATTCCACATCCTACGCAAATATTTATTTCATCATTGTCAAATGCTCAACGCTAACCTGCACATGTTCCTCCGCCATTTTTATCGGCCGAAACTCGTGTGAATATAACCAATAGACTTAAAAGACGCATTTTTAGTCTTTTGAGCTAGATAATTAGATATACTATCAAGTGAACATCTGTGCGTTTCACGTAATCAGAAACGTCATATATCAAGATGGGACTTATTCCCATGTTATATAAAATGTCTGGCTATCGGTGACACAATCAATCGAGTTTTTATACAGACAAATAATTTATATGATGTAACGCTGTATATGATATTAATCTCGAAATGGTCTGATTATCATAAAGGTACGTAGAAAAGGTGGAAATATTCTTGGTATATAAAAATTTTTGAGGTATGAAATAAAAAAAATACTTTATCTGGTGACCCGAACATTTCGTTTTTTAAATTAATGTATGCTAAAGGCGCTAGAGAGCACATTTGTCGTTGACACATTTGTGTAATCTTTTTCGACTGAAATGTACAATTTTTTAGTTTTATCAAAATTAAAAAAATATATTCCTATGTAATAACCTCTACCAAGAAGGCACTACGTATTTTCCAAGCATTTTTACAAAGAACACGCTTTTTTCAAAAAACAAGCGATAAGTTCAATCACTTCAGTTCTTGGTCATAACAAACAACTTTGAAAGACCTATTTTTTGAATAAATCTAAGCATACCTGTGAACCAGAAACTGATCTGGATATCGATATTTTCGGAGTTCCAAAAGGCCAAAATAAGAGTACTTTCTNATATGATATTAATCTCGAAATGGTCTGATTATCATAAAGGTACGTAGAAAAGGTGGAAATATTCTTGGTATATAAAAATTTTTGAGGTATGAAATAAAAAAAATACTTTCTCTGGTGACCCAAACATTTCGTTTTTTAAATTAATGCAACTTTAAAAGACTTATTTTTTGAATAAATCTAAGCATACCTGTGAACCAGAAACCGATCTGGATATCGATATTTTCGGAGTTCCAAAAGGCCAAAATAAGAGTACTTTCTGAACTCTGACAAAATGATTTCCTTCAAAAACCGAAATATGAATATTTATATTAAAGTCCGTTTACCCAACTTTTTGAGATACGTGTTCATAGGTTAATTAAAACGTTACCATAATGACATTTCCAGTCTTCACTTTGGTCATAACAGTCGGGCGTTTTGTGATATTGATCAAACTGTGTTCCTTCTGGACATGTTCCGTATTCAATAACGCCATTATTGCACCACCCATACTCTGTACATGACACTTTTCAAGGTTAGAAATTCAATAAATATACTATATAATTGAGTGATATCCAGAAGCAGAAATCTCAGCATATTTTTTTTTGTATGCAGAAAGTTTTCTGGAATTTTCTGGAACCCTGGACCTTTCCACTTTGGGGATGTGACATCGGTTAAGCCAAAAGCATTACATCCAACTTCCTTGAAATCAATCTCACATAAAGCCGCATATTGTCGATCACAATTTGTCTCTCTCCAGAAGTACTCCATTTGAAACACTGAAAGTTGCAAGTCTTGTGTAGAGATGCTCAAACCATAATTCTATTTAAAAATGTGTCTAACAAGTTTAACGTGAAATTAAACCTAGTAAAGCCCAAAAACAGTTTTATCGAGGGAAAAATGATGCGTATAAGGTTCTATGTTCATGAAAATACTTAATGTTTCATTGGCGCTCAAGGTTTCT
>SCLG01000008.1:739145-773875 GCA_004367875.1 Oikopleura albicans | reverse complement strand
ACCCATTTAGATCTAACTTAGACGGCGTAATTTGTGAGCATCATAACCATTTTTGGGACAAGTAATCTGTGATAATGTGACCATTCACATACTGGACGTGTCAGAAGACAAAAAGAAGACGTGGCAAAAACGTAGTTTCAAAGCTCGTTCCAACTTCAATCGATGCCGCTTGGGGTTAATAATAATAAAACGGTTGTTTTGGATAAACGTTGTAAGCCTAATTCACTTACACTGTTGGGTTTTGGAACAATACCAGTTTGCATTCGTACTGTTTATTCCGAAATACCGCGTTTTTATTTTTGGCCAAATCGACTAAAAAAATCTTTGTTGAAAGGTTTGTGACTGTTCACGTGTGAATAAAAATAAATTTAGTTCCTACTAACAACAGAACCAAAACCGAAACTTTTAACGGCGACAATACCTGAAATGAACATCAGGGGCCTTGTTGATGAACATAACGAGTTTATATACAACTCTGGAATCATTTAATATATATACATCAAGAACCCTGTTGTCCCGTGTTTTCTCATGAGTCATGCATCCGAAAATGATAACCTCATGATTTATTTTAATTAACCCGGTGCACGGTTATCTTTGAAAACAAAAGTTGAAGAAAGTGAAATATGATGGAAACTTGAAAAATAACGGCGTAGACCTTTTAAAATATGAGAATTTGTCATGAATTCGTGATAATTATCCATAATTTATGGACCATAAATTAAAACACTTTCGGGTACATTCATTGACAAAAATGTTTTTGATGGACTTATGTCATCAATATTGGTTACAAAAATAACATCATAGTGTGTGGGCGGATAAGATGGAAAACTTCAACGAAACGAACGAAAAAAAATTAACTATAAGGGGTGAAACATAAACGTCACAAACGTTTAAGAGGCCAAAAAGCTGCTACAAATACCCATAGAAAAGTCAAATGACGACATTTCCGGTAGTACTTCCGTTTAAGTACCACTCTTCGTCATCATGTTTTAATATGATTGAGATAAAACTTGAAATTTAATTAAAACATTTTACAGGAATATGAGTATCAGAAACACCAGAAATAAGGTCACTTGAGGTATAGGTCCACTATCTGTTGTAGGGTATTGCGTATTTGGTAGGGTACTGGTAGAATCAGTATTAGGCGGTGTTGGTAAAGTTGGTGTGGTAGTTGGTGGGTCTGGTGCACGTTGCATACAGCAACCACGGTCTTCATGATTACACAAAGTAGAGTCAAAGTTTCCGTTTGGGCACTGTTGCCCATTTGTGCCTGTCATACAATAACCTTCTTTTTCCACGCACTTGATCAGGGATATAATGTGGCTCTTGAAATTTTCACAATTTCATTCCAATTTTTTATGTTACCAAGATTCAAAACGAAAAATGCGGTATATAATAAGGTAATTATTCTATTATTAATGAAATTGTGGCAAGTTCAAATAACGTTTTAAGAGAGCGCAAAACCTAACTTGTAATATTTCTTCAATAAAAAATGTATTACGTAAAATGATGTGTTTCAAAAAGTGTCTCTTATTTGGTTAATTACGTCAAATTATCTTTTAGTTGGGTGGGATACTGTACCTTATTTCGTGGTCAATTTTCAAATGCGTGTTTTGAGATAGCTACTTGCGTCTGTGCATCAAACGTATACTAGGAAATTACAAACCAAAGAAATCAAATTTGTGTATATCCCTTCACTCTACGGTATTGGTGGCATGAAAGCAGGTTCCAGACCAATCATCTCCATCCCAGCAGCAACCGTTTTCTTTACAGCTGTATCTATCGGTTGCGTCACACGACTCCCGTTGACTCTCAGGGGTTGCGCAAAAACTATATTTGGCGGGCGTTCGACAAATGTAGTTTTTCAGATCGCTACATTGCATATCGTTCCAGTAGCCCTGGCCGTTCGTCATCACGCAGCCTTCTGGTATAGCTAATTCATTATATATGTATTACACACTTTTTGAAAATTCGCAATTTTCCTGTAGATTCTTTAAATTTTGGCTTTATCGATTCTGAGATAAATTACCGGAAAAATTAACTCAGTTTTGACAAACCAAGCTGAAATACTATTAACTTGTGAGTTAATTCACATGTCATTTTAACTCGTCCCCGTTTTCCGGGAATTAACCATTTTTTAGATTTTCACGCCAATCACCTGCTAAATGCCCCTCAAATAAAGACCGCTATCAACTCACCAGCATCAAAATAAATATGCTGTTTCAAAACACGAAAATGATAACCTTAAGTTGTCCCTCTCTTGCACACACATTAGAAACCTTCAACTGCGTTCTTCGAAATCTATCAAAACTAACAGGCGGCAAAAAACTTTTACAGGGGGAGCGCCAAGTAAGGGCACGCCAAGTAAGGGTAGGTTTCATTTCACGAAAAAATTTCGCTGCCAAGTAAGGGTACGCCAATTATAGGCAGATAAGGGTATCCAATTCAAACTTTTTTTTCTACATGTATATGATTATTTGTGTACTTTAAATATATTTTTAATAAAATGATAGAATTAACGTGTCAGCTTTATACAAAAATAAGACAAAATTGGTAAAAGTGACAACGCCAAGTAAGGGTTAGTTTCGAAAAACACCAAACCTACCCTTACTTGGCGCTCCCCTGTATTTGTTTTTTGGAAACACTCTCGTATAAACATGATATGTGGAATCCGCCACATCAGCAGTTAAAAGGGGATAATGTCCATGTGACTTAATAAAAATCTACTTTGATGACAACAAAAGTGTCTGGAGCAAAACCCGTTTACAAAACACAATGCAATTCATTATCCAAAGCAAAGAATTTTTTATTTATGCAGAACCCTGTTCTAAATTGTGTATTTATAACCTAAGAAATATTACTTACTATTGTTACCTTCTCCACCGTTATTTGGTTCTCCGGCTTGCCAAGAGGTGTAGTCAAAATAGGAGCCATCTGCCCATTCGAATTCATCTTGATCATTCCGTTTGAGCCCTATCCAGCTATCTCCCATATCAACAGAAGACAACCATCGTTTATCGGCATCCGAATGAATTGATATGAGATGGCCTGCCCCAAACGTAGAGTTCAACGAAGAGACTTAAACATTTGTCTATGTTTATATTGAAAAAAAATCGATTAATTTGGTACATAATAGGATTAATATCACACATTCGTTGAGTTTGTATCCATAGATAACCTATTGGTTTTGATGAACTCGTATAAGTCATATGAAAATTTGTATACAGACCTCGCGCGTTTCTTTAATAATAGGCCACATTTCTTATGAAAGACCCACCCAATAAATACAAAGTGTTTACCATACATAAATATAAGGTAAATATAAGTATAACATTCCCTAAAGAATTCTTTAAGTTGGCCAAATAACAGAACAAACCACTCTTTCCCATAACTCAATAAATGCGTAAAAACTATAATAACCTAGGGTTGTAATTTACACATTTATAATAACTTACTATAAATAGACTTATCATCAGTTTTTAAGGCTCTAACTTAAGCATATCAATAATTTTTACTAATTCGTGAACCCGTGCCCATAGGATTGGCAATCATTTTCTGCGTCTTCCCACTTTTTTCCATAATAACCCATATCGAAGTGTTTATAGCAATAACCCGAATGTCCGGTCCACCCACCGTCACACGGGTATTCGCTAATATGACCGTTTGGGTCCACTTCGGTTTCTAGTCGGCAAAAGAAGGGCTTTGCTTCGTTGCATGATCCACTCTCCCAAAATCCGTCTAGGTTTATTGAAGCACAACTTTTTTGGCCACTATGTGGCTCGACGAACCAATTTGTGTAGGTTAAAGAATGACGATCTTCCCAGAGCCAATTTTTCGGATCAACATTTGGATCATGATATAATCCTATTTTGAGGTCAAAATTTTCTATTCGTCTAAAATTAAGTTTGTTTCTTCCCACGTAAATAGCTCGAACGTAATTTGTGGTTCGGATTAGTTTACGCAAATTCAAATGAACACGATGGGCCTAGATTTAATGAACACCATGGGCCTAGTTAAATTAACACCATAGCCAACGGTCGAAATTGGTATTGTATGAGAAAAATAAGGTAAAAACTACAATAAAATTATGTACAATTGATCAAGCGTTCAATAAGAAAATGCCAGTTTTGATCGAATAAGTTCGAAAAATAGCAACGGATAGTTCTTAGACAAAAATTGACTTTTAATAATACGTCGTAGATAAGACAATTATCTGCAAGACAACTAGAGACATAGACATATATCTAATTTTTTCATTTGTCGAATAAGGAAATTGTTCGCAATTTCTTTTAACACTATAGACATAGGAAGCTTGCAGATAATAAAAACTATACGAAGTTCCAAAATATTCTTGGTCAGTTTTGATGTGCCTTACATGAATCGTCCGGCTAAGAATAAAAATTAAGGACCTGTCCTATCCAACATGTTAAAGGCGGATTTGGAGTCTTGAACTCGTCGTCTTCGTTGTAAAAAGCGCGCAAAAACTGATCGTCATGAATATCCCAAATCGTGGCGAGACCGGAATATTTGAAATTTCCTTGATCAGCGCTGCACGTTTCCATTGCCTCGTCGTAGGACATTCTAGCCGTTACTTTTTTGAAACAGGCGTCTCCAACCGGTCTATATCCATTTTCAAGTGGACAGTTGTTTTTATTTGGAATACCAGAGCTATCGAACTGGGTCGACTTATCCATGGAGCAAACAAATCCACGAGTTTCTGAGCATGTTTCATCGTCCCATTGGCCGTTTTGACGTTTAACTGCTAAGCAATATTGGTTTCCTCCGGCATTATTGGGTTCACCCTTTTTAGGTTAGAAATTGTATGCATATACAGCAGAGATCTTACAGTATGAGTTATTTTATCAGTCTACGATTATTCTCTGAAAATAATATTGATTTAATTAAAATTATTATTTTAACTTCAGCCTTATTTTATCGAAAAATCAATTAACGAAACTTGATAACAATTTGAAGCATACAATTTAAAATATCATAAAAAATTAAAAAAAAAACTACATATGGACCTGTCGCAACAAAGTTAAATATGTTACGTTTATTATTTTTTCTTAACATTTATTAATTTTTCTAAACGTTAAAAAATGCAGCAAATACACTACAACAATTTTTATCCCCTTTCCGATGCCCAGTTGCTATAAATGAATGGTGTTTTGGTGTCTTCCCAAAACCAATCGCGTTTTTGATCCGCTTTAGCGCCAACCCACGCATTATTGTTTGTGCCCATCATATGTGCAAAAACAAAGTCATTGTAGTTTCGTTCGGGCACAATTGCTAAAGTTGTGCCCGTTTTGTTTTTGTTTTTTTCACAAAATTCTTTTGCCTCGTCCCAATTTCTTCTACCTTCTAACTCCGTATCGGAAAAGGCATTAAACTGAAAACACCGATTTTTGTACGGATGCCATCCAACTGGACACCCTCCTGGTACATCAACTTCGGGGAAAGGTGTGGGCGCCCCTGTCGGCCACCTCTGACATATGTACTTACGATTCACCCAACCCCCCTCAGTAATATCAAAATCGGAGTTTGCAAACCAGGTTCCTAAAGATATTTTGTTAATTAAAACCATTATGTTCAATTAATTAGCAAATATCAGCCAAATTAGTCTTATCTGAAATATAAGCTCAATTGTTTTCAAACCTTATTATGTCGTACGATTATAGTACCATTAAAAATTCTAGCGACACAAGCAAATTGGTTCAAGACTAACCTGTTTTTCCTTCTATCTTTAATATATTACCATTTATTTATTTTAACAAGGTGGTTTGTCAACTTCTTGTAGAATCATTAACAGGAATGACAAAACAAATAAGAATTTACCGACTATTTTTCAGAATTTTTATAAAATATATATAGGCGTAGTACATTTCCGGAGCGCTTTGCGTTCTCGACTTAAAGACCCTTTGTTTCTCATAACTTGATTTTGTTTACAAATTTGCCCAGAATTGAGTGTACCAAAATTTGACTAACTCGTGTATGCTGTACAATTTGTTAACCTGTATTTCCGTTCAACAATCCATACGGTTTAGTACCGGTTTGGTTTAGTATCAAACTCGGTTCTCTTACAGCCCAGTTATTGTAGTTGAAACTCGTTCGGTCGTACCATCCCCAGCTATAAGTCATATCACTATAATCATACTTTTCATTAAGTCCGATCCAATATTCAGACCCCTCAGAACGATCAACCATATCCAACACAGAATCTAAATCTGTTTTGCTATGTATGGAGATAAGGTTTCCATCTTTATTGTTACAATTTTGTTCTTTTTAGGGTACATATTTTGACCAAAATACACTTTTCTACGACGGAAATTTATGTAAAAAACATATAAAGTTACGGTGACCTGGAAATCACAGGCCTTGTGATTCACAGTCGGTTTAGAAGTACGGCAAATATATCACCCTGCTCAGCACTATAGGGGTCTGTTGCGTCTGAAACAACTAAAACGCATTTCTTTTGCTTGAGCTCTAAATCCCCAAGAAACGAAATTTCATCATAACTTGACCATACATTTGTCACGTCTTGATTGCATTCTGGGTCAGGTTCATAAAGCCCTGAAAGTGTATTTTTACATTTTTGTTTTGAGTGGGAAATACTCTATTAGATAATCTTTATTTTGTTTTTACGTAAATTGGTTTGAAACAAAATGCATACAGTCCCGGCTTTCAAATTGTGCACCCTCAAATTGTGCACGACTGCCAAATTGTGCACTTTTTCAGGAAAATTTACGTGACTGCCAAATTGTGCACGTGTTTTCAGACCGATGTTTTTGCAAACGACCTTCAAATTGTGCACATTTTCCAGACCAATGTTTTACAAAACGACTTTAAAAGTGTGCATTTGTTTTATTTGTTAGGCCTATCAGACAAACTAATATCTTATTTTTACTTCCAAACGACCACCTAGATTNTAAAAATTTCAAATGTTTGGCGTATCTGTGTTCAGTGCTGAACAACTTTGAAAAAAGTTCGCAAAAAAAAATATTTTTATTTCGGCAGTTACAGACTCGTCTTGCTTTCGTAAATCCCGACTTTCCCGAACCATTTTAAGTACTTTCCCGGTCCCGAAATTTAAAATGATATTTTCACTTAAAAGCTCTTTTTGCCTTATTAAGTCGATCCAACCAAAAAAACCGAAAAAAAAAATTTGTCAAAAAAGTTTTAAAAAAAATCCGTGAATACAACATGCTGTTATTGGGAATACTCCTGAATCAGGAGTCCTGATGGTATTTTTCATGTCAAACTATTTTTTTCAGTAATTTTTAATTCGATGTTCTTTAATTATAATCTTACATGTCTAATGCATTGAAGTTAAAAGTTTTCAGAGCTTGAGGACAAATTTGCCAAAAAGTGTCAAATTCTCACATTTTTTTCTAAAATTCTACGTATTTAGAGCGAATTTTTTTCGAAAGACCGTCACTTGTTTCTCTAGGTTTATTTTCTCTGATATGTGATTTAACACAAAGGTAACCACACAAATGAGGTGTCTACAATTCAAATGTGGATGAATATCGACAATATGTCTCAAAAGGTTTTGCTAGTTTTTCGGAACAACAATGAGTTACCGCATGTAGTTTCATACCTGCGTTCAAGTGGCCAATGAATAAAGTGATTGTAAAATATTTCCGACGATACTTCATTTTGTTTAGTGCATTTGAAATATTCAATGATATGCCTGAGAATAATTATGAAATCGTTAATATTTGAATATTACACATTAATAACTGACAAATTTGCCTACTGACCCGCATGCTCATTTTGTTTTGATTTCGCACGTTATACAACACGTATTACATGGCGGGTTTTCTAGTTTTATTTCATATACACAACGTGCGCCGTTATGTTTCACAAAGAAATTCGAAAAATAGTGAAACATAATGCCCGTGCGGGTAAAATTGAAACATAAGGGCGTAAGGCTTCACGTACAATAATATGTATCAAGGGAAAATATGTTCTAAAAAAATTGAAACATAACAGCACGGGCGGGAAAAAGTGAAGCATAACGGGGTGAAACATAACGGTGCACCCTGTGTAATATAAATGTATGAAAAAGGAAGTTTAGGGCACAAAAGTGTTTATTTTAAACTTCTCGATTGCTGGTTATCGTCTTATAAAGCATTTGTTGGTTCATTAACGTACAACAGGCTTGAACGCTGCTAAAATAGCCATAGAAAAGCCAAATGTCGACACTTCTGATAGTACTTCTGGTCTTCAGTTTTATTTAAACTAGTGCGGTTCATTACTCATTAACACAATTTATTACGACTATCAAGTTGATCATCACTATTGAGTATCACTAAAGTAAAGAATAAACATATTTACTTGAAGTTTTATTAAAACAATTTACAGGAATATGAGTATCAGAAATACCAAAAATAAGGTCACTTGAGGTATAGGTCCACTATCTGTTGTAGGGTATTGCGTATTTGGTAGGGTACTGGTAGAATCAGTATTAGGCGGTGTTGGTGTGGTGGTTGGTGGGTCTGGTGCACGTTGCATACAGCAACCGCGGTCTTCATGCTTACACAAGGAAGAGTCAAAGTTTCCGCTCGGGCACTGTTGCCCATTTGTGCCCGTCATACAATAGCCTTCTTTTTCAACGCACTTGACTAGGGATATAATGTAGTGCTTACACATATTTATTGTCGATTTTTAATATATTAAAAAAATAAAGCATTGCTACTAAAATTGTGGTAAATTTGAATAAAGCGCTCTTTTTTCATAACGGAGGTGTGATCACTTATTTATTTACAAAGTGCCTTTTATTTGGGTAATGACGCCATTTTGCTTCCTATTTCGGTAGGGAACTTTATATCAATTTGTGTTCTACTCATTAGATTCTACTGTCAAACGCACTTTTCTCGAGATGACGACTTGCGGCTGGGCAACAGACAAATATTAATTAATTGCAAACCAGTGAAATTAACCATAAATTATTAATGGTTTTAAGGGTGTGCCATATGCGACTTGCCAAAAAGCTTTTATGGCCATGGTAGTGAACTTGGATATCCGTTCGGACTTAAAGTGACATTCCCAAGTCCGCACGAGTAAAAAAAACCAAAAAATCTAGAAATAATGACCCTTTTAGTTCATAAAATGTAACTCATATGTTTAAGATATTTTATGGTATTTTGCCCGCTAATTTTTTGTTGCAGTATTATTTTTATTGAAACACACTATAAATAACAAACTAATTGCTCTAAGAAAGTAGGCATGAAGTTTCAAATAAAAGTAATCACAATTTGAAACTGAAAAATGNTGAGTATCAGAAACACCATAAATAAGGTCACTTGAGGTATAGGTCCACTATCTGTTGTAGGGTATTGCGTATTTGGTAGGGTACTGGTGGAATCAGTATTAGGCGGTGTTGGTGGAGTTGGTGTGGTGGTTGGTGGGTCTGGTGCACGTTGCATACAGCAACCACGGTCTTCATGCTTACACAAAGCAGAGTCAAAGTTTCCGCTTGGGCACTGCTGCCCATTTGTGCCAGTCATACAGTAACCTTCTTTTTCTACGCACTCGACAAGGGTTATAAGACAGTTCTTGAAATTGCTACATTTGTATTTCGATTTTTAATCTTACTAGGGTAGAAGACCAAAAATGCGGTACTATGTTTCTAGATGATGTTTTTCAAAAAATGTTTGTTAGTAGGTTCATACGTCAAATAATCTTTTATGTGGATGGGGTAATGTATCTTATTTTGTGGTCAATTGTCAAACGCACTTTTTTGGGGGTAGCTATTTGTGTCTATGCTACATGCGTACATTATTAAATTGCAAACTATTTAAATTAAACTTTTGTATATCCCTACACTCTACGGTATTGGTGGCATGAAAGCAAGTTCCCGACCAATCATCTCCATCCCAGCAGCAACCGCGGTCTCTGCAGCTGGTTTGATCGGTTGCCTCACACGATTCCCGTTGACCCTCGGGGGTTGCGCAAAAACTATATTTCGCGGGCGTTCTACAAATGTAGTTTTTCAGATCCGTACATTGCATATCATTCCAGTAGCCCTGGCCGTTCGTCATCACGCAGCCTTCTGGTGTACCTAGTTCATTATATTCATATATCATAAAATACAAATACATAATTTACACTTTTTTCGAAAATTTGTAATAATCATGAAAATTATTAAAGTTTGCTTGCTTGGGTCTCGGATAAACCATGTATTTATAAGCAATAAAATGCTCTTTACCTCCTTCTCCACCATTATTTGGCTCTCCGGCTTGCCACGAGGTGTAGTCAAAATAGGAGCCATCTGCCCATTCGAATTCATCTTGATCGTTTCGTTTGAGCCCTATCCAACTATCTCCCATATCAACAGAGGACAACCATCGTTTATCGGCATCCGAATGAATTGATATAAGGTGGCCTGCCCCAAATGTAGGGTTCAAAGAATAAACTTAAACATTTGTCAATATTAATTTTCAAAAAAATCCAATGAATTTGGTAGAAAGTAGGATCAACGACACACATTTGTCCTGTACACTCCCCCCTCATGATAAGGGCCACTTTTGTCTCCTGAAAAAGTGGCCCTTATTATGGGGTGGCCCTTATTATGAGAAATGGTGGCCCTTATTATGAGAAAGTGGATTTTTTTTCAGACAGTCTGGTAAGTAATTCACTCAATTTTTCATGTATTTTTCATGTATTTTTCTTACTTTTTATAATTTGTTAATAACGTTTTGAATCGTTATTATGATTCATGTTCAAAAAGGTCAAAAAAGAAAAAAATAGAAAAAATGTAGCATAAATAATAGACAAAAACTAAAATCTTTCATAATAAGGGCTACCCTTTACACCGTATTTTGGCCCCTATTATGAGTAAAAAAATATTTTCAGTGATAATGGCCCCTATTATGAGAGATAAATGCCCATTTATTGGCCAAAAGTGCCTATTTTGGCCCTTATTATGAGAAAAAAAACTTTTTCGTCAAATAAGTGGCCCTTATCATGAGAAAGTGGCCCTTATTATGAGAAAGCGGGCCAAGCTGGCCCTTATCGTGGGGGCCCTTATCATGAGGGGGGAGTGTATGTATCCGTAAATAACCTATTGGTTTTGAGACTCATGTACGATATACAGTCCTCCAGCTCTTAACTGTTGCACTCGAGCTGTAAAAACGCGGCATTTAAGAGGTGGTTTGCATCCAAGAGCCAATTTTAATAATAAACAATATATTTTGTTCATATTTGTTTTTTTAGTATGAAAACGAGTTTTTGATTCAGTCGAGTTTGTGTTCATTGTTATTTAAAAAAATTGGTGATTGACAATTAGGTAGTATTTTTTGAGGCAGCACGTTTTTTTCGGAGAAAACGTTTTTTCCTCGAAAAACTTTTCCTCGAAAACATTTTACTAATTCGTGAACCCCTACCCATAGGATCGGCAATCATTTTCTGCCTCTTCCCACGATTTTCCATAATAACCCATATCGAAGTGTTTATAACAGTATCCGGAATGTCCGGTCCACCCAGCGTCACACGGGTATTCGCTATTATGATCGTTTGGGTCCACTTCGGCTTCTAAACGGCAAAAGAAGGGCTTCACTTGGTTACATGATCCGCTCTCCCAAAATCCGTCTAAGTTTATTGAAGCACAACTTTTTTGGCCAGTTTCTGGTTCTCCGAACCAATTTGTGTACGTTAATGCATGGCGATCTTCCCAGACCCAATTTGTTGGATCAACATTTGGATCATGATATAACCCTATTTTAAGGTCAAAATTTTTATTCTTTCTTAAATTACGCTTGCTTTCTCAGACGCAAATAGAGAGAACGTAATTTGTCGCTTGGATTAGTTTACGCAAGTTCAAAAAAAAACTTCATGGCTAACGTTAGAAATCGTATCGTATAAAAAAAGGTAAAAACTAGGATGCAATTATGTACAAATTAATCAAGCGTACAACATTAAAAAAAATGCCAGCTTCGGTAAAATACTTTTTGAAACTATTAACGGATTGTTGGTTCTGAAACAAAAAATTACAGTTAATAAAAAACTTATAAGAAGTCCGAAAATATTCATGATCAGTTTCGATTTGATTTCCAGGAATCATCCGGCTAAGAATAAAAGTGAGGACCTGTCCTATCCAACATGTTAAAGGCGGATTTGAAGTCGTAAACTCGTCGTCTTCGTTGTAAAAAGCACGCAAAAATTGATCGTCGTGAATATCCCAAATTGTAGCGAGACCGGCGTATTTGAAATTTCCTTGATCAGCGCTGCACGTTTCCATTGCCTAGTATGACATTCTAGCCGTTACTTTTTTGAAACATGCGTCTCCAACCGGCCTATATCCTTTATCAAGTGGACAATTGTTTTTATTTGGAATACCAGAACTATCAAACTGGGTGGACTTATCCATGGAGCAAACAAACCCGCGAGGTTCGGAGCATGTTTCATCGTCCCATTGGCCATTTTGACGTTTAATTGCTAAGCAATATTGGTTACCTCCGGCATTATTAGGTTCACCCTTTTATGGGGTTTGAAATTTTACGCATGAACAACAATAATTTTACCTTAAAAGTTATTGTTTATCGGCCTATGCATTGTCTGTAAACATATGAGTACATTTGCCGAGCGTTACCAACTTGTCTCGTGATTTTTTGCTTTCAATGCAATACAAGTTGTAAAAACTCATTTTTCGTAAGGCAGGAGTCATTTAGGGACAAACATTATTTTAAAGAAATTTACCCCTTTTAAATTATAAATTTAGCCTAGGCTTACACTAATCTAAAACAAGTTTAATGGTGTACACAGCGCTCGGCAAAGCCAAGCATTTTCATTGGCTTGGCTTGGCTTGACTTGGCTTTTTTGCCTCTGGAAAAATTTTGACTTAGCTTAGCTCGGCTTTTCCCCATCCCAAAAACTTTTTGGCTTGGCTTGGCTTGTTAGATTTTCAAAAATTTTGGCTTGGCTATTTTCACCTCTCAAAAATTTTTGAATGCGCTGTGCCAAAAGCCATTTGTGCCGAGCCCTGGGTGTACAAATAATTAACAAAACTTGATAAGCGTTTTAAGCCAGATATATATATATATATATATATATAGTAGTTTGCAGTTTACAAATTTTTTGTATACTTAAAAATTCTGATACAAAAACCTATAAAAATATGCCCAACGGGGCTTGTCCAAACATATTGTTACATTTTAAGGTTTCATAATTTACTGTTTCCTTCAGAACAATTTTAATCCCCTTTCCCATGCCCAGTTGCTATAAATGAATGGCGTTTTCTTATCTTCCCAAAACCAATCGCGGTTTTGGTCCGCTTTGGCGCCAACCCACGCATTATTATTTGTGTCCATCATATGTGCAAAAACAAAATCATTGTATTTTAATTCGGGTACGATTGCTAGAGATGCGCCACTTGTTTTTTCACAGAATGCTTTTGCCTCGTCCCAATTTCTTCTACCTTCTAATTCCGTATCGGAAAAGGCATTAAACTGAAAACAACGATTTTTGTACGGATGCCATCCAACTGGACACCCACCAGGCACATCGACTTCGGGTAAAGGTGTTGGCGCACCTGCCGGCCACCTTTGACATATGTACTTGCGCGTTATTGGCTGCCATGATTCAAAATCCATATAGGCGGAAGCAAACCAGGTTCCTAAAGAGTTTCAATTTACAAAATATTCTAGAAAATCAAATAAAGAAAATTAAAAATTTATGTTCGCTAAATAGGCGGTCATCAGCTCCAATAGTGATATTGGAAATATACGCTTTCTCATATGGTAGGAAATATGCGATAAAACTCATATCCGAGAAATCGATTCAAGTTAACAGTCTTTTTTTATTTTAATCTTCTCGATATATCATCAATTTACTTTTATAAAAATAGGATTCCGCCTTTCTTTCACAAAATCAATGATAAGAAGTACGAAAAAACAAATAAAAATTTACCGATTATATTTCACAATTCCCGTAAATTATATACCTTTTACTTGTATACTACATATATAGTACATATATAGTAGTATATAGTAGGTATACTGTATCATCTGCTTACCCGTATTTCCGTTTAATACTCCATGTGGTTTAGTACCGGCTGTACCGGTTGGTTCTCCTTCAGCCCAATTATTGTAGTTGAAATTCGTCTCGTCGAGCCACCCCCAGATATAAATTAACTCTGTATTATAATCATAATACTCCAAAAGTCCAATCCCATATTCCGATCCCTCTGAA
The DNA here is from genome assembly GCA_004367875.1 of Oikopleura albicans. Lineage (NCBI taxonomy): Eukaryota > Metazoa > Chordata > Appendicularia > Copelata > Oikopleuridae > Oikopleura > Oikopleura albicans. The sequence goes on along the minus strand of SCLG01000008.1, from coordinate 759,685 downwards.
CGATCTACCATATCCAACACAGAATCTAAATCTGCTTTGCTATGTATGGAGATTAAACTTCCACCTTTATTTCCACAAATTTGAGCTTTTTAGGGTAAATATGAATCAAAATACAGTTCTACAAACAGTGATATCAAAAAATATGAAATTTAAATAAAAAAAATCATCCCCTTCGCAGGTTTCACGAAAAAAACTTACCATGACTAGTAGTTGACTACGTCGTCTGGACGCAAATTATCGGGAAACTACTAATTTGCAACCAAAAAAATCCGCCGGATATTTCTCTAGGGTGCCGTTTATAGTACGGGAATGGTGTTATTAAGTTTTTGTAGTACGGGCCGAACTGTTGAAAAATATTATCACCCTGCGCTGCATCATAGGGGTCTGTTGCATCTGAAACAACCAAAACGCATTTTTTCTGTTTGAGCTCTATATCCCCAAGAAACGAAATTTCATCATAGCTCGACCAGACATCTGTAACGTCTTGATTGCATTCTGAGTCGGCTTCAAAAACACCTGAAAGCAATTCGATAAAAAGTAACTTTAAGTAATGCTACAGTAGTAGTTTTTTGTTACCTTTTTGTTAAATATAATTTTGCGCGAAAACAGTAAATTACCGCACATTTAGTTTCGTACCTGCGCTCAACTGGCCAATGAATAAACCATATGTAAAAAGTTTCCGTCGATACTTCATTTTTTGTTATGTGCATTCGAAATATTTCAATGATCTGCCTGAGAATAATTATGAAATCGTTAATATTTGAATATTACACATCAATAACGGACAAATTTGTCTACTGACCCGCATGTTCATTTTATTTAGATTTCGCACGTTATACATGGCGGGTTTCTTAGTTTTTCTTCATGAAATACAAGTTCAAATCAGGGTCAAGATTAAATATTTTTTTTTTGTTTCTGTTTAAGAATATCCATGGTACAGTCCCCTTCATGATAAGGACCACTTTTGTCACCTGGAAAACTGACCCTTATTATGGGGTGGCCCTTATTATGAGAAAGTTTATTTTTTATCTAACAGTCTGATAAGTAATTCACTCAATTTACATGATTTTTTTTACTTTTTATATTTTTTAAATAATGTTTTGACGCGTAATTTTGGTTCTTGTTAAAAAGATCTGATCTTTATTGACAATAAATAAAAATAATTAGAAAACATGTATGGCTATACAGTATAGGCTATACAGTATACGCTTAAAATATTGACCACTTTTTGTATTGAAAATATTTTTGAATTCCCATATGGAGGTAAATAAAGTGTATTTAGTATATTTAGAATATCCGACAATCTTATTGGACAACTTGTTCAGACTATTCCAGACTATCAGACAAAAACTCAAATCTTTCATAATAAGGGCAACCCTACACACAGTCTTTTGGCCATTATTATGAGTAGCAAATAATTTTTGGTGCCACTGGCCCTGATTATGAGAAAAAAAACTTTTTCGTCAAAAAATTGGCCCTTATTATGAGAAAGTGGGCCTTATCATGAGAAAGCGCTTATCATGAGGGATGAGTGTAACAAATTCAAGACAGTTTATTACAGGGCTTCTTGAAGAACAAACTGTTATCTTGCAGATCTTGCCGTTCGCTCCGTTATCTAGTTGACTTTTTTGTTCACTTCATTTTTCATATCTATCTTTAAAACAATTTACAGAAATATGAGTATCAGAAACACCATAAATAAGGTCACTTGAGGTATAGGTCCACTGTCTGTTGTAGGGTATTGCGTATTTGGTAGGGTACTGGTAGAATCAGTATTAGGCGGAGTTGGTGTGGTGGTTGGTGGGTCTGGTGCACGTTGCATACAGCAACCACGGTCTTCATGCTTACACAAGGCAGAGTCAAAGTTTCCGCTTGGGCACTGTTGCCCATTTGTACCCGTCATACAGTAACCTTCTTTTTCCACGCACTTGACTAGGGATATAATGTAGTGCTTCAAATTGCCACATATTTACTGTCGATTTTGAATATGTTAAAAAACAAAAAAATAATAAAGCATTGTTATTAAAATTGTGGTAAATTTGAATAACGCGCTCATTTTTCACAACAAAGGTGTGATCATTTATTTATATACAAAGTTTATTTTATTTGGGCAACGTCAATTTGCTTCCTATTTCAGTAGGGAACTTTATATCAATTTGTATTCTACTCATTAGATTTTACAGTCACTGTCAAACACACTTTTTTCGAAATGACGACTCGTGGTTGGGCGACAGACAAATATTAATAAATTCCAAACCAGTAAAATTAATTATGGTTTTAAGTACGATCGCGATTTCCAAGTTAACATTTTTTGTACATCCCTACACTCTACGGTATTGGTGGCATGAAAGCATGTTCCCGACCAATCATCTCCATCCCAGCAACAACCACTGTCTCTGCAGCTGGTTTGATCGGTTGCCTCGCACGATTCCCGTTGACCTTCAGGGGTTGCGCAAAAACTATATTTGGCGGGTGTTCTACAAATGTAGTTTTTCAGATCGGTACATTGCATATCATTCCAGTAGCCCTGGCCGTTTGTCATCACGCAGCCTTCTGGTGTACCTAATTTATTATGAATTACTTGTAATCATTATTACTCAATATACGACTCGTTACCGACACCAGTACATGTATGAGGACGTTGACATAAGTTAACGATTTTTCGAGTTTACTATTGCATAAAAATACCACTCACACCACGAAACTGGCCCTTATTTAGCAACTTTTGAATATTTATACTGTATTAATTGTACACCACCTGCGCAGTTATTTGGGCAAAATGCTTGTCCAAAAAACATTTCGTTAGAGAGAAAAAATAAGGGATGCCGACCTCAAATCGAAAAAAAATGTTTTCGCTATAATATCGCTATAACAATTTGTACGCAAAATCAAAAGGTGACCCGTTGAACTTGGCGCAAAACTGACCCCTATAACCTATTTTTTGATTCTCAGTTCGATGTCCAAAACAGTTTTTTTCGATTTTCTGAGGCATCCCTCATTTTTTTTTCTCTCTTACGTAAAATTGGCCAGATAACTGCGACGTTCTTAGTATGTAATTTACATTACGTATATCATAAAGATATTGAGTTCCTGGAAAATTATCGTTAAGAATTTCGGCCAGATAACTGCGTAAGAAGTTATTATAAACAAGGATCAATTTCAAGTGACTTAATAATTAATATTATGTGGCTACTTTATATCTCAAGCAAGGCCCGCTTACAAAATAGCCAAAAATGTAATTCATGAGACAAAGTTAAGGAAGTTTGATTTATGCCGCATAAGTTATAAACCCGAGTATAAGTTGGATATTTATAACCTAGAAAATTCTGTTTACCTCCTTCTCCACCATTATTTGGTTCTCCGGTTTGCCAAGAAGTGTAGTCAAAATAGGAGCCATCTGCCCATTCGAATTCATCTTGATTATTCCGTTTCAGTCCTATCCAACTATCTCCCATATCAACAGAGGACAACCATCGTTTATCGGCATCCGAATGAATTGATATGAGGTGTCCTGCACGAAATGTAGGGTTCATCGAATGTACCATTTGTCTCTTTGATTATTCAAAAAATAGTAAAACGGGACCTATATGTCGTCCTAAACCTTCTAAAACAACGTAATGCGCACAAATGCAAACTTATAAGTTTCATAAAAAAAGTAATGTACAAGTGATGTATGTCTAAGTTTACTGGTTTAAAAATATAGAGTTTTCAGGCCACTTTTCTTCGAAAAATAATAATATAATTTGAGTAAAATTTTCGTTAAAGCACGTTTTGTTAACACAATGGGGTGGTGCACCATGGTACACCATGGTGTATAACAAAACTTAAGTTTATAAGGCTTTAAATTTGTTAATATAATACTTTCGAAATATCTATAATTATTATTGAAACATGAACCCCTACCCATAAGATTGGCAATCATTTTCTGCGTCTTCCCACGATTTTCCATAATAACCCATATCGAAGTGTTTATAGCAATATCCCGAATGTCCCGTCCACCCAGCGTCACATGGGTATTCGTTATTATGATCGTTTGGGTCTACTTCGGCTTCTAGTCGGCAAAAGAAAGGCTTCGCTTCGTTACATGATCCGCTTTCCCAAAATCCGTCTTGATTTATTGAAGCACAACTTTTTTGGCCACCTTGTGGTTCCACGAACCAATTTGTGTAAGTCAAGGAATGTCGGTCTTCCCAAAGCCAATTTTTAGGATCAACATTCGGATCATGATATAACCCTATTTTGAGGTCCAAATTTTCTGTTCATACTTAAAAAAAGCTTGTTTTCTCACGGGTCAATAAACAAAACGTAATTTGTGGTTTGGATTGGTTTACGCACATTTAAAGGAAATTTCATAGAAATCGTATGGTATGATTCAAACCGTATGAAATAAAGTTAGGTAAACATTAAGATAAAATTATGTACAAACTAATCATGACTAGAACAATGAACGAAAAATTCCATTTTGGACTAAGTTTTAATTTTCAAAATATTAACTGATAGTTTGTCTTAGATACAAATTGACGTCAATTAATTAATTATATTAATTATTAAAATATTGAGGATCTTTTAGTATCACTTTTTAGTATGTAATTTATATAAATCAACGGGTCTTAATCGAAATTAAGGACCTGTCCTATCCAGCATGTTAAGGGTGGATTTGAAGTCGTAAACTCGTCGTCTTCGTTGTAAAAAGCGCGCAAAAACTGATCGTCATGAATATCCCATATCGTGGCGAGACCGGAATATTTGAAATTTCCTTGATCAGCNCTGCACGTTTCCATTGCTTCGTCGTAGGACATTCTAGCGGTAACTTTTTTGAAACATGCGTCTCCAACTGGTCTATATCCTTTTTCAAGTGGACAGTTGTTTTTATTGGGAATACCAGAACTATCAAACTGGGTTGACTTGTCCATGGAGCAAACAAACCCGCGCGGTTCTGAGCATGTTTCATCATCCCATTGGCCGTTTTGACGTTTAACTGCCAAGCAATATTGGTTGCCTCCGGCATTATTAGGTTCACCCTTTTATGGGGTTGAAAATTTCAACTTGAAATGCATGAGCAACAGAGATGTATGAGATTTCGTGGGCAACTAAACTTGCCGGCCAATACCACCTTGTCTCATGATTTTTTTTTTCAATAAAACACAAGTTGTAAAAAGCATATTTTTCCTTCATTTGAATTCAAACATTATTTTGAAGACATCTTTATAAAGTTCTTTTAAACAAAGATGTGGTATACAAATATTTTTTTATTTTATTGTGCATTGTCAACAATGACAGTAAAGATCTGTGAAAAGTTATCTTAAAATAAACTATAAAGTATAAAAGTAAGTAACCTTTCGATAAAAGGTATAACGTATTTGTTTCCAAAACGTCGTTAAAATAATTAATAGTATTTGCGCTTTAGTGTTTCAAGTCAAATACAAATTTCAATCCCCTTTCCCATGCCCAGTTGCTATAAATAAATGGTGTTTTGTTATCTTCCCAAAACCAATCGCGGTTTTGGTCCGCTTTGGCGCCAACCCACGCATTATTGTTTGTGCCCATCATATGTGCAAAAACAAAATCATTGTAGTTTAGTTCGGGCACGATTGCTAAAGTTGCGCCATTGTTTTTTTCACAGAATTCTTTCGCCTCATCCCAATTTCTTCTACCTTCTAACTCTGTATCGGAAAAGGCATTAAACTGAAAACAACGATTTTTGTACGGATGCCATCCAACTGGGCACCCACCAGGTACATCGACTTCGGGCAAAGGTGTTGGCGCCCCTGCGGGCCACCTTTGACATATGTACTTGCGCAACTCCCAAGTCCATTCTTCATAATCATAGCCGGCGTTAGAAGACCATAATGCTATAAAAATTTAGTTGAAAAAAATATTGCCGTTCGCCGCCTTTGAAGTAAAATTCACAATAAAAAAGTTTCGGTCCGCTCAAAAAAAAAGAAAAATGTAACATTCTGAATGTTGATTAATTGATCATCGATNGAAATGTTAAATAATAGATAAATAAAAATTCTAACTGTCTTTTATATTTGTATATTTTTTTTATTTCTCAGGTGAAACATAACGGCGCAGGGCGTAGGCGGATAAGCTGAAAAAATTTACCGAAAAAAAGTGAAACATAACGGCACGAGCGGGGACACGTGAAACATAACGGGGTGAAACATAACGGTGCACCCTGTGTAGTATAAAGTAGGTATATGCTGTATGAGCTGCTCACCCGTATTCCCGTTTAATAATCCATATGGTTTAGAACCGCCTTCCGAACTTGGTTCTCCTTCAGCCCAGTTATTGTAGTTGAAATTCGTGTCGTCGAGCCAACCCCAGTAATAAATTAATTCTGTATAGTCATCATTATATTGATACTTTTCATCAAGTCCAATCCAATATTCTGACCCCTCTGAACGATCTACCATATGCAACACAGAATCTAAATCTGCTTTGCTATGAATGGAGATTAAACTCCCACCTTTATTTCCACAAGTTATATCTTTTTCAGGGTAAATATGCACCAAAATACAGTTATACAAACAATGATATCAAAATACACCACCTAACACGTTATTTTACCACGTGTTATCTTACCAAGATTGGGTTATCTTACCACTTGTTGGACCAAAACGTTTAGTGGTTTCCGCCTACGCCCAGATTGGTTATTTTACCAAGGTTAAATTATCTTAGCACTTTTTAGGTACTTTATGTATAAGCTTTGCAATAACCCCAGTAAAAACTTTCAATAACCGCAAACGTTTTTCACATCGGGGTCATAAATTTAACATTTTTTTACGAATTAGAGCTTAGTTAAATTCCCATTGTTTACGATTAGAACAGACCGAACTGTTTTTTTTTGAAAATTTCACAACAAAAGGACTTACAATCTTTCAATTTTTGAAAATTATACAAAATACGTTTTCTTTGAACTAACACACTCTCTAAAGATACAACTTTATTCTGTAAATTTTATATTTGGCCCTTGATTGGCCGACCAAAATTGTGTGATATTATTAATTTTGTGTGATATTATTAAACTTCGACAATTGTCTTATTGAAAGTCCGGTTATTTCATCGCATATTTGCATCATTTCTTTTTTGTTCATAACTCAAATGATAAGTTTCAAAATTTTGATTGATATCAAGTTGAAACAAAAGAAAAATAATAGCGGATAATAGCACGAGAATGGTATTTTTAAGTTTTTGAAGTACGGGCCGAACTGTTCGGCAATATTATCACCCTGCGCTGCATTATAGGGGTCTGTTGCTTCTGAAACAACCAAAACGCACTTTTTCTGCTTGAGCTCTATATCCCCAATAAACGAAATTTCGTCATAGCTCGACCACACATCTGTAACGTCTTGATTGCATTCTGGGTCGGCTTCAAAAACACCTGAAAGCAAATTCGATAACAAGTAATTTTAGCAATACAGTAGTACGTTTTTTTTACATTTTTGTTAAATCTAATTTTGCGCGACAACACTAAATTACGGCACATTCAGTTTCGTACCTGCGCTCAACTGACCAATGAATAAACCATATGTAAAAATTTTCCGTCGATACTTCATTTTTGTTATGTCNTCACCCTGCGCTGCATTATAGGGGTCTGTTGCTTCTGAAACAACCAAAACGCACTTTTTCTGCTTGAGCTCTATATCCCCAATAAACGAAATTTCGTCATAGCTCGACCACACATCTGTAACGTCTTGATTGCATTCTGGGTCGGCTTCAAAAACACCTGAAAGCAAATTCGATAACAAGTAATTTTAGCAATACAGTAGTACGTTTTTTTTACATTTTTGTTAAATCTAATTTTGCGCGACAACACTAAATTACGGCACATTCAGTTTCATACCTGCGCTCAACTGACCAATGAATAAACCGTATGTAAAAATTTTTCGTCGATACTTCATTTTTGTTATGTCGATTTGAAATATTTCAATGATCTGCCTGAGAATAATTATTAAATCGTTAATATTTGAATATTACACATCAATAACGGACAAATTTGTCTACTGACCCGCATGTTCATTTTATTTAGATTTCGCACGTTATACATGGCGGGTTTCTTAGTTTTTCTTCTTGAAACATAAGTTCAAATCAGGGTCAAGGTTAAATATTTTTTTTTGTTTTGGTTTTGTTTACGAATATCTATGATAACAAGTTAAACAAAGTTTATTACAGGGCTGCTTAAATAAAAACCTGTTATCTTGTAGATCTTCCCGTTCGCTCCGTTATCTGGTTGATTTTTTTGTTTCGCTCATTTTGCAACCGTTGATATCTTACAATTTTCCCCCGTTTGCTGCGTTATCTTCCGGATTTTTTCCTTAGAAAGTTGCAAAATAACGGCGAAGGGGCTACGCCAGTATTGTTCAATTTTCTATTATTCTACATATTTCAAAATTTCGTTTTGTAAAATAACATTACAAGCAGCGCGGTGAGTTGTTTGCGTGGCTAAAGGACGCTAGCCAATAGGAGGCGCCTATAAAAAAGCATGAGCCCATAAGCGCGCTTGTAATTATGTTACAGACTGCTTAGCGTATGTAGTTCGAAGATAAACCTAAGAAGCCAATAATACTTTTGCAAACATTTGAGATTTTATGTAAATTACAAATAATCTCAAGTGTTTGCAAAAGTCCCTGTCGGACCTTAATTATATAATTTAACTATTTAACATCGACACGTACTTCATCATGTGATTTTAGTTTATGTAATAATTTAACAGGGAAAACAAATTGCAGAAAAATATTTATCAGAATCATATTCATAATCATCGTAATACTCATAGGCATTCTGATTCATCGCGTCTTTTATGTGTCATAATAAAATCCACTTTTCGAATCGTAGTAAAATCCGTTTTCATTTTTTGACCTGGCATCGTAATAGAACCCATCATGGTAAAATATATCATAATAAAAACCGTCTTGGAGTCGTTCTTTGTGTTAAGGTTAAGAATGAACTTTGTAATACACGCCCTGCGCTGTTATGTTGTCACACGTTATCTTTGAGCTTTTCCCATTCGTTGCAATATTTTGCGAATATTTTTAAAAGGCACTTTTTAGATTTATTTGCTATATATCGTTGTTATGCCCGGTGTGTTAAGCACTGTGCTGGTGTATATTTCCCCGTTTACTTCGTTGCGTTTTTTATACAACAGTTGCATGATAACGGGATCCTGGTGTATTTAGTTAACACGGTAAAAACAATTTCAATTCTCAAACAATATTAAATAACAGAAAGATTTTACAACTATTGCACAAAACTTTTTTGCACTTAGAACTTAAACTTACAAGTTGCGCTTTAATAACAACGCTTTAATAACTTTGTTAATAACAAGTCACAGTAAATCGGACGTCTTACTTTGCGCCCACCTACCCTTACATGGCGTTCCTACCCTTACTTGGCGCTCCCCCTTTAACCATTATCCCCTGTATAATTGTCTCAGAAATAAATGTATAACCAAAAATTTTTGTTTCGTGCGTTTAATCACCAAAAATTTCGTAAATTTCAGTTCCATACCCGTCTTGATTTATAAAAGAATTGTAAAACGCGTCACATTTGTCAGAATATAATCCTTCGTAATAAAAGCCAACTCTTTGCTGATCATAATAAAAACCGCAACTGTTATCATAGTAAAATCCGTTTTCGTATCCATCAAATTCGTCATAAAAATATTCCTCATATAGGTCAGTATAATCATCTTGTGGGTTTGATTTCGGTGGTGACTCCATTTTTTTTTAGTATTTTAACAACGTAATTGGTTATATACTAAATACTACCAAATACTAGACTAAATTAATTATTTAAGTCGGAAATGGATTAGACCTATCTCTGCCCTCAGATGCGAATGAGAGGATACAAATACAAAATAGACAGTAGGTATACAAGTGCACAATTCAGCAGTATTCGACCTATTGACATATATTTTTTCATCGAAGATGCAATTTCCGTAACTCCAACCAACTGACTGCACGTTCAGAGAAGAAACGACTTGAATATAAGGTTAAGAGTGGGAACCACCCATTTTTCTGACTCAGAGGAGAAATCGAACTGGTGGGGAATTTTTTTTTCGAAAGAAAACCCTGAGCTGATAGACCGCCAGTTTTTAGCCCTCCGATTCAGGACGTTCTAACATTTTACTCATTTCTTTCGAAGTATGAGTTTCATTACCGTGTTAATGTAAAAATGACAAATAAAATAAAACTAACGGTTCCAGCTGTCAAGGGCTTCTTAATGTTATTATTTTTTGTTGAAAAATTTTTGAGAAACTTTTTGAGAAACTAATATCCCCACTTTCAATAATTTTTCCCGAAAATTTTACCGCTGTCTATCGCATCGCCTCGAATCGGTACCCGAATTTCAAGACTCATAGTAATGCGGGACTATTAATTATGGGAAAACAAATTGTTTAATAATATATTAATTTATTTAAAAAAAATATTGAGTTCGTTTTTTTCTTAAAAACACTTCTCATCAACAAATCGCCCAAAACTGTTGACGTACTTTTTCGAAAAGAAAGAAGTCAAAAAATTTTCCACAAACCAATACTTAAAAGAAAATGAAAGTGAAATGCAACTATTTTAAATTGTTTAATAAACAAAAATTACAATTATTTTCACTAAAACTGCATTTTTAATCATTAACTGAGCTTAATACAGTCTAAAATAAGACTTGTAAAATATAGCCGTTGACTGTCAACGGTTGACAAACTAATACTTAACCGTTAACGGTCATACCGAAAGCGAAGTTACTGGTGAACTAATGACAATGATAAATCTGACCCCAATAACTTTGAGGTTAACTGATGTATTTTCATGTAAATAGTTTCCGTTTCACAAACTAAAATAAATGTATTTTTATCATTAAATTAGGCTTAATAAACTGCTGTACAATCCAAATAAAGCAGTGAAAATTTGTTTAATAATATTAAACCAAAAAATAGTATACAGAGGAGCGGCCAAGTAAGGAACGGTTTCCGTTTTCGAAGTTTACTTAGTTTTTTCAAGTCGTTAATTTGATACGATAGTTTTTACAGTCGTCACTTATGATTGTGACAAATACACGATACGGGGTAGATAACCTAAAGAGCTAAAATATCAACAATGTCGCTACTTTTTGGCTAATGTATATGATGAAATTGAATTCCAATAATGTTGAGGCTTACTTTTAAATATATTTTAATGATGTCAAAACTTTCCGTTTCACAAGATAAAATAAACATGTTTCTTATGACCTGTTTACAGTCCTTATATTCGAAAAAGCTACNCTGTTATCATAGTAAAATCCGTTTTCGTATCCATCAAATTCGTCATAAAAATATTCCTCATATAGGTCAGTATAATCATCTTGTGGGTTTGATTTCGGTGGTGACTCCATTTTTTTTAGTATTTTAACAACGTAATTGGTTATATACTAAATACTACCAAATACTAGACTAAATTAATTATTTAAGTCGGAAATGGATTAGACCTATCTCTGCCCTCAGATACGAATGAGAGGATACAAATACAAAATAGACAGTAGGTATACAAGTGCACAATTCAGCAGTATTCGACCTATTGACATATATTTTTTCATCGAAAATGCAATTTCCCTAACTCAAACCAACGACTGGACGTTCAGAGAAGAAACGACTTGAATCTAAAGTTAAGAGTCCTGATTCAGGGGAGACATCGAACTGGCGGGCAATTTTTTTCGAAAAAAAACCCTGAGCTGATAGACCGCCAGTTTGTAGCCCTCCGATTCAGGACGTTCTAACATTTTGCTCATTTCTTTCGAAGTACGAGTTTCATTACCGTGTTTATGTAAAAATGACAAATAAAATAAAACTAACGGTTTCAGCTGTCAAGGGCTTCTTAATTTTGTTATTTTTTCTTGAAAATTTTTTGAGAAACTTAATATCCCCACTTCTCAATAATTTTTCCCGAAAATTTTACCGCTGTCTATCGCATCGTCTCGAATCGGTACCCGAATTTCAAGTCTCTTAGTAATGCAGGACGGGATGTATTGTTTTGTTCGACTTTTTCCTTTTTTTTGAGAAAGTCGAACAAACCCGCCTAAACATGGGTTTGTTCGATCGAACAAACACGCCTAAACATGGGTTTGTTCGATGATTTCAAAAAAGTTGATCACCTAGTGAGTTTTGATAAATATCGTCTTAATTAACCCATAATAACGAAAATTTTAATTTTATTTCACGTTTTAGAGATTTTTCATTTAAATAAATGAAAGCAGCAAGCGCCCCTGATTACCCCGATATATTTTTTTCGTAAAAAAATAATTTTTAGACTTTGAGCGCCTAAATTTTTTTTTTGCGTTTGGTGCGCGATCTGAGCCTGCTTCAACTTTGAGACCCTATTGTTTTATGTTTCGTATTTTTAGGTCGTTACGAACATGCTGATATATTTTTTAAATTTTTTTCGTGAAAAAAAATAATTTTTAGACCTTGCGTTTGGTGCGCCATCTGGGCCCGCTTAAACTTTGAGACCCTAATGTTTTATGTTTCGTATTTTTCAGGTCGTTACGAACATGCTGATATATTTTTTTTATATTTTTTCGTAAAAAAAATAATTTTTAGACTTTGAGCGCCTAAATTTTTAACAAAAACTCGCTTGATATGCCGCACAAACCCAGTGTGACGCCTAGAAAAAAAAATGACACAAAAAAAAGAGTCGAACAAAACCAGTACACTCATGCAGGACTATTAACTATGGGAAAACAAATTGTTTAATATTATATTAATTTATTTTAAAAAATATTGAATTCGTTTTTTAAAACACTTTTCATCAACAAATCGCCCAAAACTCTTGACGTACTTTTTCGAAAAAAAAAATTCAAAATTTTTTCCAAAAAAACCAATACAAAACCAATACTAAAAGTTGAAATGCAATTCTTTAAACAAAAATTACAATTAATTTCACGAAAACTGCATTTTTAATCATTAACTAGGCTTAATCATTAACTAGACTTTTAAGTTCTAGCCGTTGACTGTCAACGATTGACAAACGGATACTTAGGCGTTAACGGTCAAACCGAAAGCGAATTTACTGGTGAACTTATGAAAATGATAAATCTGACCCCAATAACTTTGAGGTTAACTGATGTATTTTGATGTAAATAGTTTCCGTTTCACAAACTAAAATAAATGTATTTTTATCATTTAAGTAGGCTTTATAAACTACTGTAAAACACAAATAAAGCAGTGAACAGTTGTTTAATAATATTTAACCTGAAAATAGTATGCAGAGGAGCCGCCAAGTAAGAAACGGTTTCCGGCTTTGAAATTTAGTTAGCTTTTTCAAGTCGTTAATTTGATACGGTAGTTTTTAAAGTTTGTAAAGTCGTTACTTATGACTGTGACAAATACACGATACGGGGTTGATAACCTAAAGATCTAAAATATCAACAACGTCGTTACTTTTTAGCTGTAATGTATATGATAAATTTAATCCCAATAATGTTGAGGCTTACTTTTAAATATATTTTAATGATGTCAGAAGTTTCCGTTTCACAACATAACATAAATGTCTTTCTTATGACCTGTTTATTACAGTCCTCATCCTCAAAAAAGCTACAATTTATGTTTCCGTTTCAGCAGTTTTGGGGACGAGGACCTATATACGTTTAAAAAAATTAAAAGTTATAAATTGCAACCTTATTTTTCAGTCAGAAATCACACTTTTTAAATTAAAATAATAATTAATAAGTATAATTAATAATAACAATAATAATTAATAATTACAATTAATGTATATTATATACAAGCCCTTATAAATTCGTCCAATAAAATATTAAAACTACACACACAATTAATTTGGAGAAAATAAGAATTACTAGAGACTACTTCGCTAACAAAGTGGCGCCAAATAACAAGGTCTTTGCCTGCTAAAATGGTGCAAAATAATTTCCAAAATAACCTGAAAACTTAAATTGATTTCAAAACTTAATAAAATAATTACAAAGAAAACGTTTGTATTATTTTCAAAGACCTATTTTTTTTTTTTGACTAACGTCACAGTATAACGCAAAGGTATTATCATTTTGACTTCTCGAAAACTTAACGAAAGATTAAATAAAAGGTTTTTATCAAAGTTGGCATAACAAACATCTAGCAAAGTTATGTTATTTTATTTGTGCAAGAAATTTTATACAGCCCAATGTTTTCAAAGATACGGCCAGGTTTCTTAATTGTCCACGTTTGGCGTCTAAGAGCCAGCCACGATGTGTCTAATAATTGCAACTGATGGCCTAGATTTTTTTAATGCGTTTAAGTTGTTAGAGACGGTTTTGACAACTTGGTGGTGCAAAATTGGGTAATAATATAGTCTGCACAAATAAGTGAACTTATACTACCGTGTGTTGGAATTTAGACTGTCGGGCTTTGATAAAGGTGATTTTTAACTTTTTTGTGGCATCACAGCGACAGTCTGAGCGCCAACACATGGGATATAACAAAGCGAAGTAGAGATTTTACACATAGTCAACCACGAGCTGAAATTGTGGATTGTCAAGCCTATGAAAATGATATAATTTCTACACAAAGAGAGAACTTTTAGTTTTTCCTATCTAACGAGTAAAATATTGGCCTAAAAAGTATAAAATTTTGTCAGCCTGACTTAACTCAGTATTTCGTTTTCTGTAATAAATTACGTCATCTGATTCCATTGGCACAACGTTTGGTAAGAATCGGCCTGCTCCTAGACCGACCAACAAAACATGAATGATTTTCATTTTTGGGTTCAATTATTTTTTGACGTTAACCAGTTTGGTGCGCCCATTTTTATTTTCGATTTTGTTGTGACTGCATAAAAAATGTATAAAATACCTTAATCCGTTTTTAAGGTTAAAAAAGATGGTTTTAGATGATGCCAAGAGATAATATCCACATCCTTAAAATAAAAATAAAACCAACATTTATTTTTTTTATTTTATCTCATTATTTATGGCACATTCGGCCAACGTGTCTACCAAATTCGGCATATCTATTGAACTAGCCCCGTTGAAAATTCATTTGATGAATAACAATAGATTTTGGTAGAATATTATTAATAATCAGTCAAGCTGATAACCAAGTTTATGATTCATAAGCCAAGAATGTTTTTCTAAGAGCCCGTGATTGGTGCATTCGGAAGATTCCAAAGAAACAAACCAATCAGCGTCCCATATTTTGTTTGTGTTCAGACCTGAAGTTATAAAATTTCAATTACAACCGAAAAGGGAAATGTGTGACGAAAACCGTGAAAATGAATTTTTATTAGATTAGTATAGTATTGAAATAATACAGAAAAATTTTATTACATGCAATTCATTGTGAATATGGATGACTTGTATAAAAGTTACAAGTTTTTTTGCGAAGATGCAGAGAAAGAGAGTAATAATATAATTTAATTAATAACATTCCTCTGATAAGACATGATATAAGAAAAGCGAATAAAAAACGCTCGAGACGACAAAATGACGCCTAAATGTCGCAAATTCCGTATTTTTTGTTAGTTGCATGTAATTCAGTTACAGACAGCCTACGGCTGTCTGTATTTGCTTATTACAAGCAGAGCGGTGAGTTGTTTGCGTGGCTAAAAGACGCTAGCCAATAGGAGGCGCCTATAAAAAAGCATGAGCCAATAGTGGCGCTTGTAATTCAGTCGCAAATTCCGTATTTTTTTGTTAGTCGCATGTAATTCAGTTACAGACAGCCGTAGCTTATTACTTTGAGAAATAGTACAAGCATTTTTTTAATTGTCGTGTTCGATCGAAATTTTCTATATTTAATTTTCTATTATAAAATATTTAACTATTTATGTTGAAGTATTGATCAATTTTAAACTTATTTAACAGCATAAAAACTTTATTTGATAGCTTGGTGACAAAATAACAAACCGAAAAAAAATCACATTTGTATTTTCAAAAAAATAATCGTTTGCCTCGTTTTTCTCGACATTCGGCAGCCATATGATGTGAACAGTCAACAGGATTGCCCGAGTTCGTTTCTAAAACGCCGTTTCCTCTTCCCATTAAATCTTTCATCAATTTGTCCACATCAACGCTGGGGTCGATATCAAAAATTACGCTATGGCGTGTAATAAAGTATTTGCCGCTTAAAAAACAAAAAAAAGTGGCAAACAATTTATTTTACCCCATACTGTAGACTCAGTCAATTATATTTTTGGGAAAATGTTTTTTTGTGTCAAAATGACTCTGCGAAAATTTTACAGTTGTATCGCCCTTTTCTTAATAGCCCATATCTTGACAAAAATCGCATATCTTGACAAAAATCGCATATCATGACAAAAATCCCATATCTTGACAAAATCCCAGATCTTGACAAAAATCCCATATCTTGACAAAAGTCCCATATCTTGACAAAAAGCCCATATCTTGACAAAAATCGCATATCTTGACAAAAATCCCATATCTTGACAAAAATCCCATATCTTGACAAAATCCCATATCTTGACAAAAATCCCATATCTTGACAAAAATCCCATATCTTGACAAAAATCCCATATCTTGACAAAAATCCCATATCTTGACAAAAATCCCATATCTTGACAAAAATCCCATATCTTGACAAAAATCCCATATCTTGACAAAAATCCCATATCTTGACAAAAATCCCATATCTTGACAAAAATCCCATATCTTGACAAAAATCCCATATCTTGACAAAAATCCCATATCTTGACAAAAATCCCATATCTTGACAAAAATCCCATATCTTGACAAAAATCCCATATCTTGACAAAAATCCCATATCTTGACAAAAATCCCATATCTTGACAAAAATCCCATATCTTGATAAAAATCTCATATCTTGACAAATTTTAGACCCTATAACTCATATGGTCAATGTCACTATATCTTGACAAATTCCCATGTATTGACAATTTTGTCAGCATCGATAATTACGAAAAAATATTACTAGTACTGGTGTGGGTAACGAGTTATACCCCATAACTCATTATACAACGAGCCCCTTCAGCACGGTGACAAACTCGTTACCCACACCAGTAAGAAAATTCTTAAACCGATTTTCTCTGAAAAAGATCATGTTAATGTATTTTCTTTTATTTTCGGACTTCGGCGATATGAAGACCCCGTACATCTACTTCTCTTTTCCTCAAGCCAAATGGAGAGCTGATCACAAAAAAGGCAAGAAATATAACAAACATAATGATTATNAGCGCATTATTTAAAGATTTTACATTATCTTTAGCTTACAAAAAAAATCAATTTTAACTTATGCGTCAATGACAAAAAGCGTCATATCATGCGGCCTCATTAACTTTACAGAAATTCTGTTATGCACAAATAAGATGGTTGTCATGTATTTCATCGACTGCAAAGTGACGACTGTACAAAAATAAGAAAATAAACTTATTGACCAAACTTTTACACTGAAAAATTAGTACAACAGATGCGTCGTTATCTTTCAAAACCAAATGGAACAAAGTGGAGATAACGGTTCAGTGCGTAGGCGATTTTAAAATTTTAACGTACAGTATGCCCATACTGTATGCGGTAAAATAACGTGCTTCTCGTTTTCTCAATGTTTGTATCGCAGTGATTTTCGAACGCGAAAAAATAAATAATGTTACCACTTTTTGGTAACGTTGCTTGACAGCGCGTTTGAGGCCTATGTGGCCTGTCATTGGTATTTTTTGAGCGCGCTCAGCCAATCACCGAGAAGCAAATCATAGAGAGGCGATTTTTTTCTTTTAAAATATTTTTGTATTACAGTCCTCCCCCTCTTAAGTGCCGCACTTAAGGAGAAATGTGCATTTTCGCTAAAAATTTTTTCGCGTTTTAAAATCACGACGATATTAAACTAGAAAACCGAGAAGCGCGTTATTATACCTCATACTGTAGCTGTTTTGATTGTTTATAGAGATTATATAATTTCGGGATTTAGGAACATAATTAAGTAAGTTAGCAAATTACTAACTAACTCATGTTCCTTATAAAAAAGTTAGGCGTTTTTAATTAAAATTAAAAAAATATTACAATTGTAGTATTTTTTTTAATTTTAATTAAAAACGTCTAACTTTTTATTTGAGTTAAAGTCTCGTCATTTTTGATATGTTCACGGCCTCGGTAATACCGAGTCGGTATGCTTAATTCGGTATGCTTAAGTAAGAAATAATTTGTTTTTGGCTTTTTAACAGAAACTTTAATAATTTTTCATTTAAATTTCGTGTTCCACGGGTCGTACGTCAGAATTATCAAAAATCTATTTTTCCGCTCGATGAGAAAAAGGAATTTTTTTTTGTAGAAAGAACGCTGGCAGTTCGTATATGACCCGCTGAGTAAAGCATTCACAGTGTGACTCTCACACGGTAGTTCTCCAGTTTCTGACTGGTCTTTAATAGAGACTCCCGTGATTGATTAGCGGCGTTATGGCTCACTTTGGTCTAGTAGCTGTTAAATTGAAAAGTAGTGTAAAGTCGTGAGTGACAAGTGTCTTGTCATGTGGATTGGTGATTATGTATTCATGAGGTTATGCGTCAAATTAATCAGTAGTCTTTCCCCATGTCTCCCGATCACGGCTTTTGCCTTTTGCCCTCATAATTTGATTAGTATTTTTGTTGTTTTTTTTCATTCGTTCGCCTCCATGGTTTATTATGTGTAAAAGTGGCTTCATTTATCGATTGACTTCTTTCTTTTTTTGTCNTTTTTGCTCGATGAAAAAAAGGAATCTTTTTCTAGAAAGAACGCTGGAAATTCGTATGACCCGCTGAGTGAAGCATTCACAGTGTGACTCTCACACGGTAGTTCTCCAGTTTCTGACTTGTCTCTAATAGAGACTCCCGTGATTGATTAGCGGCGTTATGGCTCACTTTGGTCTAGTAGCTGTTAAATTGAAAAGTAGTGTAAAGTCGTGAATGACAAGTGTCTTGCCATGTGGATTGGTGATTATGTATTCATGAGGTTATGCGTCAAATTAATCAGTAGTCTTTCCCCATGTCTCCCGATCACGGCTTTTGCCTTTTGCCCTCATAATTTGATTAGTATTTTTGTTTTTTTTCATTCGTTCGCCTCCATGGTTTATTATGTGTAAAAGTGGCTTCATTTATCGATTGACTTCTTTCTTTTTTTGTCGCTCAAGGGAATTGTTCATATTACCAATCGCAATTTCTTGTTCATTACCTTTATATACCGTCAGACGTTTTATAGCGATACGAAAAATAAAAATAAAATATTTTAAAATAAATATAAATTTAATATAGTATCATAATTTTATTGAACGGCGCTGGGAAGAGACATGGTCAGGCAGCTATTGTTTTTCACATATCTGACATTTTCGACTGCGAAAGGTAACGCTTGGTGTCGTCAGCGGGTACCGACTCAATAAGTGTAAAATATACCACGTAACCATTTATCTAAACACTAAAACAACACTAATATTTGTTTACAGATATTCTGGTAGCGCTTAGACAGAAGGGACAAGAACAAACTTTGTTAAATTTATAGAAAAGATGGGTTATTAAAATCGAAATTATAATGGAACGCTTTTTCCATGGAAAAGTTCATAATAATGTTTGGAGACTTTTGAAATATTAATTATTTTGTCGAAGCATGAAATTATTTCATTGAAATAGCATAAGTTTGAGAAAAATGAGTTACAGTCCTATCGCCTTTTTCTTTACAGCCTTTTGCTGGACAAAAGTCCCGTTTCTTGACAGATTATGGCCCCATGAGTTATGATGACGCGTGCAAGTGGCCTATTTCTGCCCCTAATCGAAAAAATGTTATCATATCTTGACAGATTTTAGGCCCTGTGAGTCATCCGAAAGTGTCAAGAAAAAGGGGATACGACTGTCTTTATCAATCGACGAAGGACGAAAAATGTCCAAATTGTATCATACAGTGTGTCATAGACGCCATTCTTACGTCGAATTACATGTATGTGTACTACACTAGTACTGTACAAGCCAAGACAATAAACATAAATCATATTGGTCCCAAGGCCCAAAAAAATGGACAGGACATGGATTGATTTGGTTCGGCTCACCACAGCCAAAAAACGCAAATTCTAGTCAGTAGTCGTTTTTACCCATTCGATTATAATTAGATCTTTACTTACTTTGTTACTTTAAAGGTAAAAAATCCGATCTATCGCGGTCGATTACCTAAAAAAACTTTCTATTAGAAAGCATCATATAATAGTATATTCATATTATAAACATAGTAAAAACTTTGTTTCCAGGGGAAAAAATTAGGAATTCGCCCTACTCATGAGTCATGATTTATTAATCTTTACATGTATTCATATCGCTGAATTTTGGAGCCATTAGCGGTCCATATAAACTATTATTTGTGATTATATTATATGCAACTATTATTTGTGATTTAGCTCCAAATGTACCGAGCAATTTTGCTGTCAGCTGTAGACAACAAAGTAAAGAATCAAAATGTTTCGACTATACGATGAGTACTTTTCCTTACGGAGACACAACAATTGCACCAGGAGAAAAGGTAGGTTATATAACTTGTATTATGTATAGGGTATAATTAAACGTCTCTTATTTGTCCACATAAAAATAGGGTAAAAA
>SCLG01000008.1:693728-738755 GCA_004367875.1 Oikopleura albicans | reverse complement strand
ATACGATGAGTACTTTTCCTTACGGAGACACAACAATTGCACCAGGAGAAAAGGTAGGTTATATAACTTGTATTATGTATAGGGTATAATTAAACGTCTCTTATTTGTCCACATAAAAATAAGGTATATTAGTGCTAAGTAAGGGTAGGTTGTATTTCGTAAACAAATCTACGTCAAGTAAGAATAAGCTAAGCGAAGTTATTTATGACCCATACAATATGGGTATCCAAATCAAAATTACTTTAGTAGTTTATAAAAATTTTCCCAAATTTCATATTTTTTTTATAAAAATAAAATAATTAACAGCCTCATCTTTCAAGTAGGTAAAAGTCTTAGGAATGAGAACGCGAAATAAGGATAGGGCCTACCGTAGGAGTGCCATGCAAGGGTAAATTTCGAAAAACACCAAACTTACCCTTACTTGGCGCTCCCCTGTTGATAGATTACACGGGGTGTCTAACCTAGACTGTTACATTGTTGCTGCTGTTAAGGCCTACATAAAGCAGCAAAAATGTAACAGTCTAGGTTGGACACCCTGTATACAGTTAAAATACGCATTTAACCAACTACATGGCGTAACATCCAGGTGAAGAGCTTATTCGGCTTTTCAACATAAAAACGACCTTTATTTGCTGACTCTACCTGTGACTAGAACCCATAGTAAGGTTTATCTATAAAACATATTTTCTTTCGATTCTGATCTAGTCTTCCATATTGATTTGTATGATCTTGACAGTTCCCCTTTGTCCAAATTAAACTTGATATGTGAATTTATAGAGATATTGACTGTGTATTGATTTTAGTGACTGGCGTCTCAAAAGACTTTTTTTATTTCGACACTATTTTTTGCAATAAAACCTGGTGAAAAAGGTGTAAAAAACTTAATGAAGTTTCCTTAGGGATATATATTAATTGGGCCATATTTTTGTTAACATTTTCCTCGAACGCGGCCAACTAATTCAAATAGTAAAAAAGTGCTTCAATGAGTAAAACTTACTACTGTATAATAGGACTTTCCGGTTTACTCGGGCGTTTTTCTAGATTTCTAGATTACACGGGTTGGTTATCAGGTCAAGCAATAAACAAACTTACATCACCTAAGATACATTTTATAACGGCGCACCTGTATAGGCGTATACAGACTGGGCGGTTTAAAAAGCGCCCAATTGTTGACAAGTGAAATGTCCTTGAGTGCGTACTCAACAATTTTTGTCAACAATTGGTCGCTTTTTATACCGTCCAGCCTGTATACACCTTTTCTGAATAAATTTTTAGGTTACTTTCCTGTTGAATTCAACGACGTACTTGTTTTTCAATATTCGGGATCCAGTTAGCGATGGAAAAGTATCACTCGAAGATATCGGAATGGTTTCATTTTTAGCTGGCTGATTAAGAGTATTTCATATACAGTCATAAGACTCATTACGGGCGCTCCCATTACGGCCGTTTTCTTCGTTAAAAAATTGATTATACCATAACTTATCGGCCATAAGTTATGGCCCATAACGGCGCTTTTTATACGGTCGTATTTTGGGGAGTTAACAATTTCATAATGGTAGTTTCTTCTTCATAGGTTTGGTCTAAATCATTTAGTTCAGACATGTTCAGACATGTGTGTATTGAAATTATGAAATTATTAAAATTAAACAAAATAACATTTTCTGACTAAGTTGGGCAATAAAACACCATGAATGGTCCATGATTAAACCGAGAACGGAAAATGGGCGTGATGGGAGTAACAACTGTACTATGTTTTATTTAGCGTCTAAAATTATGTTTTCGTGGGTAAAAAATGTAGTAATAATTTGAAATTTTTAATAATGAAAAAATGAACCCAACATTAGAGTCGCAATTTCAATTTAGAAAAAGTTTCCAAGACAACCCATCGTACCCAGCGGGACCTGATCGTTGGCGCTGTAATGCGGGTAAATAACAACGAGATTATCTTTATTTGGTATTTAAGTCTGATCTTGACAGTGTCAAGTTGACACGTCTCATCTTTACAAAAAACGTCTTAAGTTAAGAGTTTTAACTTGACAGATGTGGGCCTGAGGCGTCATGAATTACTCATGATAAAAATTGCAATAAGCGTGTATATTTGTCCTTAAAAGAACAAAAATTCCTCTTACCAGGGAAAAATAGAGGTTATCATAGCATATTTTAAGCGCTTTAACTCATGGGAAACTGCCAAGTTAAAACTCGAACAACTGTATCTTGTTGACAGAATTAAAACTGTCATTTTTATGTTTTTTGCCATTCGGACTGAATGTCAAATATCGTCCTGATTTTAAAACGCGAAAAAAATTTTTACCGGAAACGCATATTTCTCCTTCAGTGCGGTACTTAAGGGGGGAGGACTGCAATACAAAAATATTTTAAAATAAGTGAATCGCCTTTCGGTGATTGGCCAAGCGCGCTCAAAAACGACCAATGACAGGCAAAATAGGTAAAAAGTGGTAATATTATTTTTTTTTTTCGCGTTTGAAAATCACTGCTATACACGTTCTAAATCGGCTCATGCGCCTAATTCTAATTGTTTTTGTCTAGATGATGATGTCTTCAAAGGAAACGGAAAATGTATGTTGGGAATAGAAGGTGGATGGAAAATCTACGATTCCGAACCCATTGCTTTCACAATTCACCAAATTTCTTCTGAAACGAGCACGCCACTACAGGTACTACAAATTTACTACTTTGTAATTTAAATCGAGTCTTATTATTTCTTAATAGTTGGATTACGAGACCGGAATCAAACTTAATCCAGAATCGACTAATGTAAGTACCAATTCAGCAATATTTAAAATATATATTATCCTGTGCTTACAGACGTTTCAAGTACTTTAAAATGGCACTGGTGAATTCGCATCGTGTCTCAATAATCCAATTTGTATAAATAAATTATTTATTAATTATTATTATTATTTATTAATAAAATTATTTATTAATAAATTATTATATTATATAAATTTATACAGATTTACCTTCATATTAATTTGACTTTCGNTTTTCAGCTCAGGTATAAATCTAGTTACCTGACGCCGTACGGGGCCGACGTGTTACCCGGGCCGACGGATTAGGTTGGATAACTAGTAAAAAATGGTTATGAGTCAACCATGTATAAAACGCGAATAAAATAAAATAAATAAATAACTACACTTTGTGGCTACTAAACTCGCCCCTATTTTAATTTTTCGGTTTAAAAGCATTATTTTACACTGTAAACTTTACGGTGAATTATGCACTGTCTGTTTTATTGAAACCCCATTGGCGTGTCGCTCGTAAGTCTGAAAACCATCACCACTCTGTTATCGAAAAACAGCCAGTATGTTACATTGCAGCATCTCATTAGTTAACGTCTGGGAACTAAGGTCTAACTTCCAATTTAAATGATAATTAAGATTCATTTTGCTAAATTATGTAGGATACGGAGTTGACGATAAAGAATGAAACGGCATTCGAATTTGACGACATGACGACGATGACGCTTCCTCTCTCCGAGGATAATTTTGTATTTTCACAAGAATCAACCTCGTTAGATGTTCAAGAAAGTCAAATTGAAAGTGAAAATATATCCACCGCAATTATTGAAGGCAAGTTGGTAAAATAATTGAACTAATATGTAACGGATCGTTCTATTAATCTCGCTTCCAGCTAAATCCACCTGGTGTTACAAACCACACCGCCAATGCTTGTCAATCGATTGGGATACCGCGTGGATTGAGTTGGAAGAGAGATTGCAAAAACAATACCGTATATGATATACGGTATATCATATTGAGTTTATGCTATATGCATGCGGGGCACTACCGTAAACGGGGAAACATGAAAACGGAGAAAATTTTATTTTTTTCTAAAAACTCACACATATGATGCAGTTTCATGCGTAGATTACGTTGGTGAAATAAAAAAAGTCGAAAAAGGAGAGACGTTTTGGCGCTAGAGAGCATACGGATCGTCACGCAAATACGAATTGTTTTTTGCCCCGATAACCCATCCGTTGTGTGGCGCGCGTGAGGTGTCAAGAACCTCGGACCCATTACAGCCGTTTCCGGAAAGCGCGTCCAATACTCGCGTGCCTATTGGATAATTTTTTCTTCCATGACGTGTTTGTTTGATTAGGCTCGAACTCAAATACCATTATCGAAAATGTCGACGAAAAGGATGTGGTCGTTTTGGAAACCGTCTACGAGACAAACAACTATCAAATACAAGACGATGCGGACAAGTCTGAAGACATTGCAGAGGCTGAAATTGATTTGGTCGAAGCTGAAGCCGACCTCATAGAAGAAAAGGTCGACCAGGTTCAAGAAGAGGTTGATGATGTTTTACATCGGGTGGAAGAATCTCGACTACGGTTACAAAATAAGTTCGTAAAAAAACCCTTATCCGATAATAACAAAAGTTGTAGTACAAGTGTTGCACCGCTATCTTTTTGTTTTTGTTGAAGACTGGAAATACCAGTGTAGAACTATGGCCGAACAAAAACAGATTGTCCTAGATACTTATTGTTAGTTGGGTTACGGTTTAGATTGAGTATATAGCAAAGTATGTCGGAATAATAGTGCGCATATGTAAGTAACATATGACTTAAACCTCCACATGGACCTATAGGCTATAGCTGGGTTAGTAATTTGCAAAAGAAAATTAAGAACTCCGAGTAGGTAAAAAAATTCAAAAAATTTTCATGGAAATTTCAACATAATGTTGAAAAATTTTGACTAGAGTCAATTTGTGTGAGTGGGCGCAATGATCTTACATATTGATGTATTCTGATGAAAAACTACAAGCGGGTTGGTTATAAGGTAAAGGTCTAAAAAACTGACTTGACCTTAATGCACTTTGAAAAAGACTCACTTCACCTTGAAAAAATTTTCGACCACTCAAATTTTTTTCTATCATAAATTATGATTCATAATATCTTAGTGTTGGCAAAAAAAGTTCCAAAGGACTCGACTCTATAGAAAAAAAGTCTAAAAAGAGATGGAATATATAGAAAAAATGTGTAGCTTAAAAAATAAGAAAATGAATGACACGTTCACTAACTCAAAGTTTTAACCCTGATTACCCTGCAATAATTACATATTTGGATACAATTTTGAGTGCTACTTGGTTCGGACCCTCTGAATAGTTATGAAGATTACAGTATCAGACGTGATGTAGTTGATAGGTTCTATTTACGTTATATATGAATTTAATGCGGTTTTCACATGATATTTTACTCAATCGATACAATGAGGAGCGAAATCATTGTTAATATTTAATATCAGGATATCAACCCTGCTGCACTTGCATACATACTATCAGTGTGCATGAGTTATGGAACATAACGTATGTTAAAATAACTGCTAATTCACGTATGGTCAGTTTATCACGCATCAATATGTTATAAATGTAAATTACAAAGTACTACCAAATTTGTGAGACAAAGCTATTTTCTATGAGAAATACAGTATAAGAAATAAGTAGTGCTCGAGTCTGATGAAATTATTTTCAACCAGACTAGCTCCTCCGAATCCCACATTCGGATGTGAGATTTTTCCACGGAATACCCCAATTAGGATTTTTAATCGGAGTACAGAATGAAAATAAGTATATTTATAACCGTCTACGGTCTGGCCGTTTCGGATGTTTTGAGTGAAATTGATGAAGAGCGATCGCCAAACGAAGAAGCCGAGGCGCAAAAATCCGCAAATGGTCTCATTGATCCTTTTGTGCTAACCGTAGACATGTCAATTGCTTCGGTGGCTGCAATTTCCTTCACGGTGATGGTCGTTATTGCAGCCCTAACCGCATTAATGCTCTGCCTTTTCGATCGACTCCGTAAGGAACGTTAAAACAATCTTTGATTTCGAGTTAGACTAAAAAGGTTTCTTATGAATCCAAGGCTACAGCTTGAAAATACAAATAGCGTCAGGTATGACTAAAGGAGTATATGAAGAAAGGTGAAATTTAAACCGCCTTAGAGACTTATAGTTCGTTAGGTTAGGGTTTTGGATCTACATCACAGTCATCTTCTGTAGTAAACAGGGACGGGCGCCAATTTGTTAGGGCCTAACCGTTAGGAATGCGCCAGACTGCGCTCAATAATTTTCATTCAAGTTCATTACTAGTTCCGTGTAATCTGGAATTGACAACTCTCGAGCACACTCTGGCGCATGCTCCACCAATAGGAAATTGGCGACCATCTATGTAGACCGCAAAAGAAGTGAAATATGTGTATTTTAATGAGTAATACAAAGGTAATTATCAAATCGTCCAATAACACTTAAAATGATGATCGATTTTTTTTAACGATTTGACGAAGTTGCGTGTTGTTGGTGTCTGGCGAAAAGACCTGCACCACTTGCTCAACAACGATGTCGAGCAACTTATCAAACCGGAAAAACAAAGCTTCGACAATTTCATTCAAACCGATCGAACTGCTGTTTTCACTCGTTAACTTGAACTTGGTTCAAAATATTAATTGTATACATGAGGGTGTCCATTCAATGACAAACTCAATATGATATGGATATTTATTAAATCAGTAAAAATTAGGAATGTCGAAAGTGTGACAATGAAAAATACACTTACACTTATCTATCGTGTGTCAGAGACCAGACTGACAAACTATAAACAATCTTTATACAACTTTTCACGCCGTGCTCCTAGAAACCCATACTTGATTTTTCCCTTCAGAAGACGAATTATTACGGTTGAAAAATGAATTCGGGTTAGTTTTACACGGTATTTGTTTGGTCAAATTAGTTTTTTCAATTTCACGTTTTCATTCTTTCTCTCGGGAATTGATCTCGGAAATCATAAATAATAAAAAATATATGCTAACCGAAAGTGTGAAAAACCGATAAGCGGTTCGAGTTCCCAGGTCAAGAACTTGACTGAACATGTTTTTGCGGTCGTCATATTATTTTATACGATGCAATATTTGATCATATGGGCCATATGATATGGGTTTGTTCGCCACTGCCAGTGACCCACTGGCGAACTTTTCGCTTACGCTTGTCTTATTAAATTCGCGAGTGGCGACCGAACTCGTAGGATCAAAATTTGCACAGTGCAAGTCTGTACTCTTTCGGTCGCAAGAAAAAAGTGAAAAAAGAAAAAAAATTAGAAACTGACCGTGTGGAACACAACCTGTCGCGGTGATGCCAAATTACTATTGTAATAGCGTTAACAAATGAAGATTGCTCGAAGCCTTACAGTCTGAGTTCCAACACATGTTAATCTGATAACACGGTATACAATTTGTATTCGGGCAATATTTTTTTCGAAATTTGAACATTTGGGCACCCTTTCACTCAGTGGCGTCCATGAATTTACTGATGAAAAACTACAAATATCATAATTGTACATCTCGTCATTTATATCTTCCCAGATGGTTCTCATACGTGTAGGTCGATGAAACTTTTCCGACTAACACTAGCAAGTCTTCCTAAATGAGACTTGTAAACAGTTTAAGATATTTTATATACCAAAGTTATATGAAAAATACATGTCGTAACCGACTTATTGATCAACTTTAATCGTATAAATTAGGGATTTATTCATGCCTATTTCTATGATAAGTACCCGTTCAAAAATATCAGAATTTACTCTGGTATTTTTTTTTTCTTGTGGAAAATTACGATTGTTCCTCTTTATATTTTTTGAATTGGTGCTTATATCAAATTTAAGGTGCAATTTTCATCCCTTCCACTGTTGAATAAAATTTAATAATTATACTCCGATTGTGTTTTAATTATTTTGGTCAGTGACATATGACAAATTAATAAATATAAAAACGCAAACCAAATATAAAAAAAAAACGATATGAAGAACCGTGTTTCCCTTTTCCATTTGTTCTCTAGAGAAATGGAAGAAATGCAATCAAAAATTGAGTCGGACCAATTCAGTCAAGTTAATTTGTTACTTACATATTAGTTAAAACAAAAAATCCCGCTTTCATGAAATCCTCTCCTTATAATGCATCCTGAAAACAAACGAACGCGGTGAAACAGATTTGAACGTGTACAGGCGTTGTTGGTTATAATGTCCAGGTCTGAAATTTTACCTAATAGCGGCCAAAACAACTGATCTTCTAAGCGTTAACTTAAAACTTATAAGCTAGAATAACAAATTGTTAATAACTAATATTATATTAGTTGCTTGCAGCTCCATGAAACAAATGTATCCTGAACATTCGACTTGCTTGCAATTGTAAAATACTTGTATTAGAGGACGAGGGGGCCCTCAGGGAGCCGTTTATTTTTATTTATTTTTAGGGTATTCAAGGTTATAATAAACTTTTGTGTGAACTGTAAAAGGAAAATAATTGTCGTTTTTAAAAATTGTCAAAAACTCTCAAATGGAATGGGGTAGATTGCAATCTACCTGGGGTTAAAAAACGAAAAAAAAGACGACAGAAAAAACGCACACGGTTTTTCAAAGAAAAGGTTTTTGGGGAAAATTGAAAAATGGCTTTTAGAAAAATAAGTTAAGAACAAAGTCGAACAACTCAAAAAATGATACCCGGGCCGGACAAACCCGGGGCCGGACAAACCTGGGGTCGTGCTTAGGGGTTAAATTAGGCAGGCAATAATTGAATAATTTGTCTAGTAACTTGTTTTGTCTAGTGGACCACTAGTACAAGTTTAGTGGTTTTTTTTTTGTTTTTGTTTCAACCGGACTGTCTTGTGTGATCTTGATTTTTTTCCTGTCTCATTGTTTCATGTTTTTTCAACTCTAGGTAGATTGCATTCCTGTGAATGGAATTCCTGTGAATGTGTGGCAGGTATGTTTATGCGCAAAAAACAATGTGAAAAAAAAACACAATCTAAATCATATTTGGTGTACGTTCATTTTGTGAAACCAGCATCTTTCAGTACGCTGATTTTGGTCTTTATTTCGCTATTGGCTTGCTTGAGCCTTTGGCATTCATTTACAATCGCCTTCTTAGCCGGGTCATTTCGTAGTTTCCCGGCCTTGAATGATTCGTTTTCAATGACCTCGCCAAAACGGGTGCGGTAGTGCATCAGAAGTTCGTATGTTGTCCAAAGCAGCCCCAACTTCTCCGGGTCCTTTACCCAACTCCCATATGTCGCCGCGATCAATTCCTCCTTTTTACATTTTAGCACCTTTTGTACATGTTTGTCGTTTTTTTGTCTAGTCTGAAATTTTTGATTAAAAAAACAATTTTTTACTCCTACGAACCCGTCTGGCCCAATTGGTTCTACATATGTTCATTAACCCGGCACTGTATTTGTGTCACAATAGTGTTACAACCTCTTGAATTTCCAGCATGAACGCAGACTTTTATATTTAAAAGCATATTTTAATCAAGATTAATATCTTTGGAATATATACAAACATTATAGGGAAAAAAGCATGTTTTCATCGAAAATTCATTCTAGCTGTGGACCCTATACGGTGTATGGTTATCAGCGTGTCGGACAGCTGTACCCGTCACGGTGATGAAACAATTGCGTTAAACATGATAAGAACATAGGAAAAAGATGATAATAGCTTACAGCGCGATAATCACAGCCGTTCCATACGGTAATTCGAAAACTTTAATTGACTTGTTTCAAATAGTGGCTTAACGAACGTGATCAAGACCGGTAAACATCAATTTGAGTGCACAGTATTTAGCTAGTTAACTTACGCGAACAAAATCTTTGTAAGCCGTCGTGACTGCTGCATCATTTTTCTAGTGTATTGTTTTGAAATCTCATATATTTTCATCACATGCTATGAACTTGATTTAAATTGCAAACGGGACAAAATTTATATGTATGCGATTTCAATACGCTGCCTTCAATACGGACGGTGCTTTCAATACGGACGCTATTTTCGAGAAATTCTTATTATCCAAAACATCCGTATTGAAAGTAACGACTGTACATCATTTCATGTCTTCTCAATGATAATTACCCCAGCTATCACAATTACCCGATCAAGGGTAATTACCCGCGGATAATGGGTAAACTTGCGGGTTACCGAGTGAAAAAAAAGTGTACCCTTCCATACCCTACCATTGAAAGTTACCCGTGTTTATCCTTGTCCGCGGACAAGGGTACAAATTCTGCCGACCTCTGCATTAGTACTATATCGCTGTGATGTCTCAATCGACGAAAGAAATATTTTGTTACCTAAATTCAGGTAACAAAATTTTAGGCCCTTAGTGGGCGCGTCTCATCAGCTCGGCGAGAAAAACGACAGCGATTGGTCTATTTTTGAGCGGTTAACGTATTTTTCAAAACATTCCTTTAATTGCATCAACACATCGGCAAACATCTCAAGATCTTTACAAGTCTCTACAGAATATTCAGCATTGATACGTCTTTTTTCGTTTAATTCCGACTCAACGGTACGATATCGCTCAATGAATGCGGCTAATGACATTTGATGAGGCAAAAGTTCCTCCAGGGATTCCACAAAATCATCTAAATGCGCGTCAATAGCCTTATTGTCTACTGGCGCAACGGAAACGTCTTTTCGGATTTCCCTAGATATGTCGGCAACCTCTGGCATTTTGCCCAGCGTCTTTTCATAGTCATGTAGAAAAGTAGCTTAAATATTTTTGTTGAATTGAAGAACTTATAAGTTAAAATGTCCAGGTTAAACAACGCAAGTTTGACCTGAAAGTTATTAAAAAAACCTCCCAAAATGTATCTAGACCTTTGAAGTTTATATTTTTTTGGGTATATTTTTTGGTTATGTAAAATATTCGGCTAAAAGAATATTTAGAGTAAGGGCCACCTTTGCCGATTTTCAAAAGTGCCAAAAGATGGCCCTTACTTTGGGCCCCCTTGTAATTATTTTATATTTAATCTTTTTTTTTAATTAATCTTTTTTTTGTCATGAATATTCTTAATTAAAATAATTTTTTCAACTTTTACAGGTTTATCATTCTAAAAAATGTTCCAAAAAAACTTCGAAAAATGTCTTTAAAATCTTGAAGGGGTGATGTAGCTGTGAAGTATACAATTTACCTGAATTATAATCTTCGTTTGAATTACCGGCTCGTGTAGCCCATTGTAGCAGCTCAAGCTAAACATATTTTCTACATTTCATTTGTATATGCTTTCTAAATGGTCAAAAGTGCCTAAAACAAGCATTTTTTTAAGAATGATTATGCTCTAGTATTATAACTTATAATTTATAAGCTAAAGACCTACAACGTCCGATATGGTATACGTTATACGGAAAAGTTATGCAGATGTATTGCTGAACGCACCTCATTGAGTTTGTTTCTTTTTTCACGAACATTTTCGCGGGCATCTTTTACGCGTTCTTCTAAACTGGCGAACTCGTCTGTGCGACTGGCCACAAGTGCAACTTTTAGTTGCTCGAAGTTCATTGTTCTGAAAAACCTAACTCTGTCAGTACATTTATATTATTTAATTATTAATATTATTAATACAGGGGGGTATGGTTATAAGGTCAAGCCCGAAAAAAATGACTTGACCTTAATGCACTTCAAAAAAATGACTTGACCTTGATGCCATTTAAAAAATTTTTTCCTAATATTTGATTTTCGCGAAAAAATTATGGTCTTCACTCTACAAAATGTTAAAAAAAGACACTATTTTATAGAAAAAAGTGTAAAAAGACATGATTTCTACAGAAAAAAAATGTCATCCATTTTTGGGAGGTTTTCTCAGAAATTTTTATGGGACAGACATTGTAACCAACCACTTTTCTTGAAGATCTTTTGGGGACAGACATTATAAATGACCACTTTTCCCGTTAGACAGGCATTATAAACGACCGTTCGTGACACATTTTAGGCAGCCACCACTGTAAATCGCATGAAACTATTCGAATAGGGACCTTTTAGAGAACATATTACCACAACGTAAAAATGAGTCCCTGCCAGAATTGACACCGATAGGGGTCGGTACTTGGCATGTTTTAGTTTAAAAAATATCGTAAAGTGTTTCTCTATCACAATCTCTGAATCCCGATAAATTGGGATTTGAAATAAAAAATAAATAAAATAAAAAACTCAAAATTAAAAAAAAATGTTGTGTATCCAACAAAAAAAAAAAAAAGAAATGAATAAAAATATTTTTTTCCGTTACACCAGCACACTTTTTCGCTCCCAGCTGATAATTTAAATGGTTGGTTTGTACATCTTTTTTTGTTTTTCGGGCAATTTCAAAATAGGACGATTGAAATTGCCCTAAAATCAAAAATATGCATGAACAAAACAAGCTAAACGCAAATCACAAACAGAATATATAACCATCTAAAACAGCACAAATATTTTCAAGACGATAGAAACTCATTTTGTTCCTCAAACAACCTATTCTAACTAATTGTTGCCATGGCCTATTCCTGGGTTATCAGGGACATTATTCAACGAACGCGTATTTGTTAAAATATATGGAATAGACCACAAATTCCCCCAAAACTCCACAAAAAACTTCGGTACTTTTCATCCAAAAAAAGTGTAAAAAGACATGATTTCAAAGATTTTTTCCCAAAACACATACTTCAAAAAAAATGACTTGACCTTAGTGCAAGAAAAAAATGACTTGACCTTAGTGCAAAAAAGATGACTTGACCTTATAGCGGTCACCTTTTGTGACCTTATAACCAGACCCCCCTGTATTATTTTTGATTCACTTAATTTCATAAGTCTATTAGTAAATGACAGAGCATTTATATAACGGGTGTTTTTTCGTACGAAGTTTTTTTATGAGTGAAACCTGAAAACGCCAAAAATTAAACCGTGAAATTGGATTGTCGCAAAAAAAGTTCAAAAAGACATGATGTTAAACCAAAAAGTGTCAAAAGAGAATATTTCTATTTAAAAAATCTGTCAGCCGGTGGGAAGTCATCGCCCAACAAAACATGATTTATGATGAAAAAAAAATGACTTGACCTTATAACGGTCAAAATGCCCGACCTTATAACCAAACCTGTAAACGTTATGATTTTTCGCTTTTATTAGTTTGCGTCATTATTTTGTTAGCCCTTATCATAGTGCCGTTAGTTCTCTTAACTATTATTGACCGTATCCAAGACCGCAAAAACACGAAAAAAATCCGTTATCAACTGATATCCTTCCTTATCTGTATTTTGAATTGTTACAGAGCCATATAGAATCTTCCGGACAACAAACTAAGACAGTCAACATGAGTCTCAGAATAAGTTTCATTCAAATGAAAATAATTATTTTCAAATTTTATCGTTGAATACGCTTAAAATGAAATTTTCCGTCTTCCCGATCAACGGTAACATCACTGTTTTCCACCGAGGCAACTTTTTTCATATCTTCAATTTCCTTCTGATTTTCAAGATTATTTTCGGTTAGTTGACTTATTGTTTGGATTGCCCAATTTCGAATTTGATTACTATGGAGGGCACCTGCTGCTGCCAAGACGGCAGGAATTGCCCCCAGGGTACGAACAAGATCTTGATTTTGACGCTTCTGCTCTTGGTCTGGATTATCGATAATATTCGCTAAAGTTCAAATAAAACATTTTAATGATAAATTCAAAAAGTCGAAAGTCAGCACCCTGTAAAATCCCAGAAACAGGATAGAAGTTCTATACTGGATCACGGTCGTATGGTCCATACGGTATGGACGGGCAAAAAAAATTTCACTAGTTCAGTTGCAATTGGAATTTTACTGGTTCATATGAGTTATATTTTTTAACAAATTAAAAAAAATTGCTGGTTCATATCAGTTAGATTTTTGAAATTTTTCTGGTTCATATGAGTCACTAGTTCATGTGAGGATACGAAAACTGCCACAAAACTTATTTCCCAAAAAACATCTTCATCGTAAATGAAAGTAAATTCACCTAATATTCGAACAGCATCTTTCCAAACATCAAACATGAGTTCGATGTACTCAGACTTCTTCGGTAGTTCACCATTATCGGTGAGTTTTGGTTGAAGTTCTTCCTGCCGTTCCTGAGAAATTTCCCAGCATCGCTTCAATATCCCACAAATAGCCACAATAAATGCTTCACTCGAAATAGGGTGAACGCATAGAAATCTTTGTTTTCAAATATCTGCCCTAATCAAATAAATAGGCATACTAGGATGTAGATCTTCATTTACTGGTTAAACAACTCAATAAAAACTTTTTTCCCATTTTAACCCCTAAGCACCGAAAAACTCATTTTCAACAGAAATAGTCCATTTTTTTAGAATATGGCGAAAAAGACAAATAATCTTATCTATTTTTGTTAAGACAATAGCTTGAACATGCTTAGTTCATATGCACTGAAAAAAAATTGATCGTGGAATGGCGATATTTGCAAAAATACGTTTTTTTATGAGATGAATGCCAATTTTTTTTACAAGTGCTACTTTTTGGATTTTTTTGTGTATACACATATGGTTTCGAGTATTCCTACACTCGTAGTTTGCGTTCACCCTAACTCGAAATAAGACTTTTATAACGCGCCGAGCAGACGGACAAAAATGCCAACATTTGAAATAAAAGTTCAGAATGCGCGCCAAATGGCAACTCTTTAGCCTTACCGGCCAAAAGAAGGCCGTTGCAAAGATCGAAAAAGAGCTCTTTTAATTGGATAATGATTTCCGTGTTAAAGACGTCAATGGGAACTTCTTCGTTGATTTCGACGCCCCTAGAAAAAAAAATCTGAGATTTGACAAATATGTATAATTTATACAGTATAAATTACTTAATGACCAAAAATATTAGTGTTTTTTTACGAAAAAAAATAATAATAAAGATCGCGAAATTTATATAAGAAAATGACTTTTTCCCATTTTTCTGGGAAAAACCTAATTTCACCTTATAACTTATAAATTAAAACCAGCATCTCTTTAAAAAGATCCAAAATTAGTATTTACTAATTTTAAAAAATTGAATAAATACAATATTTTGGATCCGTTCGAAAAAACTAACCTTAGTTTCTCCGTGAAAAAATCGAGAAGCGCCAGAAACTCATTTGGATATTTTTTGGCGTATTCCATTGATATCAGTTCCGAGAATATATGCGGGAACTCTTGAAACAAACGATTAAACAACAAAATGTGCCAGCCATCTTTTTCTGTCTCTGCAGACGCGGACTGTCGAAGGTGGTTAGGTATAACTTTATATCATATACTTTATATGACTATATATAAGAGGTATTTTGAACATGTCACAACCAAAACCTTAAATATTTTGAAAATATTATATTCTACTCCTTACCCGCCATGAATAATCGACGTGGAACACACTTTTATTATTCATTTCTAGTTATCGATCAATTTTGCTCCTCGGCTTTATGTCGGGTGTCCCAACTTTCTCCCCAATTTCTCAACACCTCATTATTGATCGATAATTAGAAATAAATTTAAAAAAGTGCGTTGCAAGCCGATTATTCATGGTGGAGAAGGAGTACGAATCTCATATGTTTTGCATTCATGCCGCATACGGAAATGACAAATGAAATAGCGGGTTTTCGTAAATTGTCCAAAAAACTTATTGTCCGAAATTCCCCAATGTCTAATATACTGTGTGGTCGAACAATGAATCAATCAGGGCAAATTTCCGCACGCAGTTTTATATCAATTCACCATTAAAATGCGTGCACAAATTTGCTCACTCTGATTAAATGTTGGACCACACCGTATCATCATGTCACATTTGTAAACTGAAAAAAAAGCTTTAGTAAAATGAAAATCAAATATAATACTTTAAAACCGACCACCCTGTAAAAAATACCAAAGATATTTAACATAAATGGACGACGCAAACAGTTGTTCCTCAGTACGTATTTGCGTGTTAAACAAATAGGCTGCCGTATAAACATGAATTCCATTATTAATATTTTTCATTTGGTCGATAAAAATAGACGTATTTTCTTTCGATAATCGCGCTAATAAAGGACCAGCGTGTTTTTCTACCATGTTCGAATAAATTTGAAGAATCAAAGCGACACCAGATTTCCATTCTTCCTTTCGTCGTTTTTAATTTAATTTAAATTCTGATTTCATGATTTATCATTTGGACCAAATGACTGTGTAAGGTTCAATTCCAATATTCCAATAAAAAAGGTCTATCCAAAAACGGGTCCAAAAAGGTCTAGCTATTAGGTCAGACCCCAAAAAAATGACATGACCTTAACACACTTCCAAAAAACGGACTTAACCTTATAACAATCTGAAAAAAAAATCGGACCACTAAACTATTTGACCTTAATAAAAAAAAAACTGACTTGACATTATAAGTGATAACGGTCACACCTTTTGACCTTATAACCAGACCCCCTGTAATTTAAAAGTTTTTTTTTCCAAAATGCATGCATTTTTATTTGATCTTAGTCTCAAAAGACCTTAACGGCTTAGTACTTAAAAGAACATAAGACCTTATAGCGGGCAAAATCTCAGACCTTATGACTCATAAGTTATGAGTAACCCCAAGTGGTAGATGAATTAAAAACTACCTTTCTGAACTCGTCGAATAACGGAAATAGTCGATCATCAATTATACTATAGTTAAATTTATCAACTCCACCAAATAATTCACGGCCGCCAGTTGCAAACGTATTTCGCAACTGGCGCAATTTAAACGTTAATAACTTGTCATCCAATTCGGAGTGAATTTCATTGACGAGCGATAATAAGTCCGATTCTTGTAAGTTTGATCGCACTTTTTGGTCTAATAATTCTTTGTCGCTTGGGTACATTCTAAAAAAATGAAAAATCAGATAAAATACAATAAATCACGAGTGACTAAAAATAGTTACAATGCCAACATGGAATAGATACGGAAGGATGGTTATAGGGACTTTGGTAAAACAAGCGTACGATTTACATTCTTTGTCAAAGAGCGTAAGGGAGTCAAATCCAATTTCGTTACAACCAGTACTATATCAACTATAATTTTTCAAAAAAAAAGTGTAAAAAGACATGATTTTTGACCTTGTTCCACCCTGTTATTATTTAAGTTAAAAAAAATACATGGTTTAATACCCACGAAAATACCTACTAAAAACCCAGTACGCTAGGGGTTCACTTAATTTGGTGACACAGACAGCATATATGTGGAATTTATTTGTTGTTAGGCGCAATGATTAAAATGACAAATACTATACAAAGAAAGATAAACCTTATTAACTAATTAAATTATGAAAAAAGCTGCACAAAAATTAATTAGCATTTTTTACATCCGTAACAGGGTTGGATATTATAACAATTTTCGCTTTTTTAGTTTGCGGACAATATTGTTTCAGACTAAAAAATCCAAAAAGATATAATTTTATATTACTTTTTTTTATTTCATTTATTATGGTACTATTAAAAAGGTGTGAAAAGACATGATTTCTGGAGAAAAAAATGAAGTGGAGGCCAGCATTCAGAAAAAAAGCTTCCAAAAAAGACATGATTTTGCATATACAATAGTCCCCAAAAAGACCTTATAACGGACGAAATCTCAGAATGTCACTTAACCCTTTATTGACCCTGTGAAACCAATGTAAGGACTATATTGCAATCAACAACTTTTTGTGTTAATTAAGACGTTTTATAATATATCGAGGTAGAATTGATTTGCGAGTCTTGGATAATTTAATTTCCATTTAAATTTTTTTTTCAACCTTAAACACAGTTTGAAGAAAACAAACGTGCATAAATTTCCAGTATTTTTTGTTTTGTGACTGTGAAATAATGAACTTTCAAATGGTTAAAAAGCGGTTAATGAATAGAAAGTACTACATGGGTACGGTAATCAAACAAACAAACAAACAAAAAAGTCAGCACAAATTTAAACGGCACCGGTTTAGTTTCAGAAAAATCGGACTAAGAGAATATTCCTATGTCAAGCGCCACCCCAAACCACAAAGCGAAATTTTTTTCCCAAAAACGTTTTTCTTAACTCTCAGGGGGAAGTGTGTGTATATATACACACAACTTGTTTTTTCGTCGATTTAAGGCATATGGAGGCCCCGTAGGGCAAAACGGGTATTGATGACCCCCCCCCTCAACTTTTCGAGAAAATTCGATTGGCGGTGTTATTTTTTGCCTAGGTTGAAGATTTCAAACAGCTCTCTAGGGGGCCCTGGTGGCCCAAATCAATTTCTGAATAATCAGATCGACGTAGTTTGACGAGCTCTACAACTTGGCTTTACCAGTTTTTTGAATTATTGCGAATTATTGTGATTTTTTCAAGTGTGTGTATATATACACACATTTCCCCCTACGGGTTCCCAAAAACTCCTTCCCCCTGAGAGTTAAAAGGACATCCAAAAATATGTCAAAGTAACCAGCCGCTAGTCTTACCACAATAATTAAGGTTAATTAAAAGTTAAAAATATAATTTATTAAACGAATGATTCGCCAAAACAAAAAAACCCAAAATATACATTGAAATACCACAAGCAAACTTAAGATCATTTTTATATGAAGGATTCAAAATACCATCAGTTAATTTTGATGACTCGTACATTTTTACACAGTAGGCGGCGAGTTAAGAACTACAAATAACGCAGGTACAGTAGTACTTGTAGTAAAATCGCTTGTCATATAACCACCGCCTCCTATAGGCACCGCAGATAGAAAGTATTTCCGGAGAAAAAGTATTTCCGAGTAAAGTTTTTTCGAAATTTCCGAAAAACGTTTTTTTCGAAACACTAAGATTAGACAATTAAACCCCCTTCGGTAGAAAATTAACAGATGTTTTTTTCCCAAAAACGGTTTCGGGTATTCTCCGAAAAACGTGTTCTGCGAAAGACCGGGGTGCCCCCACTATATTCATATATTTTTATACTAAAAAACAGTCGTGTCAAAGGTTAGCGCGGTATGATTAGGTGACATTTAAGTGTGTTTATTTTTCATTATAATAATATTTCGCCAAAATAAACATCTCCCGAATAAACCAGAGTCGCTTACATAAAAAATAATCATACAGTACTCTCATGAATTATATTTACAGTTTACATGTTGAGAAGAAGCAGTTAAAATCAAGATCACAATAGATGGATGAGGTTTTAAAACGAACATTTTTTTCTTCTTCTTTTTACAATGTTCAGATAAGCACTGAAATTTAAAAAATGTCGTTTATCCAAGCTTGTAATTAAAAACAAATCGTAACGTAAGTTAGCGTATCAGTGATTGGCAACCACTTGTAAAACCAGTGTCGTTTTAACCTCAATCAATAACTTTTGGTCAAATAGCGAAAGGAAAATAAATTAAAAGTTGGTCTAGAATTATGAGTCATAGTTTTCCGATTGACCAAGACACATACAGTCCTTGATTCCATAAAGGGCGATTCAATTACGGCCGTTTATCTCAAAAATTATCTCAAAATCGGCTTTTTTTTCCTCAAAAAAGTGATCATCCCTTACGGCTGTTTTTTATTCACGTATCAAAAATGCAAGTGTCAAAAATTACACAGTATAACACAAGACTAGCACATAAATCAGGGAATAAGTCGTAAAATAAACATTTTAAAATTAAATAAGCCATTTTATTTCAATGTTTCCCAAATTAACCCCATGAGGGGCCTAATTCCATAACGGTCGCTTTTTTCGAGAACCGAAAACGGCCGTTATGGACTCAAGGACTGTACAAGGAATAGATAAATCGTTTTCAGGACACCTTTTTGATTAGCTTGACTTCTATATACTACAATGTGTCGTTTTCAATTGTCATTTAGCCCCATTTTAGTCCTCGAAAACGAGTCTTAGTTGCCCAAAGAAAGTCGTTTTTAGGAAAGTTTTTATCAAAAAAAAAACACCATAATGGGAGTACAGACCGTGAAAAAATAACCTTGGACATCTCAAGCAGGAGACGTAGACGTTGTTTATAAACATAAATGAAAATGTTTAACATCCCACAAAAATCATATTTGCTTTGCTATAGCATATGCGACTAGTTTTGGGGTATCTTATGCTAAATCAAATAAGTTTACCTCATAATTCTAAAAACTGTTGACAGTTTTGAAAGTTTTGATAAGACTTTTTGGTCTTCATCCAAAAAAGCGTAAAAAGACATGATTACAAAGATTTTTTCCCCAAAACACACACTCCAAAAAAAATTGACTTGACCTTAATGACAGAAAAAAATGACTTGACCTTAGTGAAAAAAAGATGACTTGACCTTATAACGGTCACACCTTGTGACCTTAAAACCAGACCCCCCTTTACACATGTTAGAAAGTCAGTTGAAATTCCTTGTAAAGATGATGTAGTAAATTTTTTGGTGAGTCAACGCCTATGACACCTCCTTAATATTTTAGTCTTCCCGGACAAACGTTTTCTTGGAAAACCGCGCTGCCACTGTTATTAATGTCAAATACAGTCATTTGCAGCTTATCCTCGGATTTAACCGTATTAAATTGCGTCATGATTAGGGTAGAACAAATAGATTTATTTATTTTTTTTTTATTTAAAAACCCAGTTGTTCTACCCCCTAAAATTTTCGCTTTGGGTAGAACAAATCAACTACACTCAAATCTACACATTAACAGCGGCAGCACTATGAACGTTCTGCCAATTACATGGTATCCAATCAGAATAAGCGGTATAAGCAAACCGATATACTTCTTTCGTTACCACTAGAATTATAGTAACTTGGTTTACATGTGTAGTGTGCCTATTTGGTAGTTCACTGCCAACTTACAGACATCATGAGATACCTTAGTGTTATAAACATAGTTGGTAATGAACAACCAAAAAGCACAGCACAGTTGTTGTAGTTACCGATTGTCTGCTAAAAGTCCGCAACGATTTTTGGCCAAAGATAAAAAAAACAATATTTGCACAATCTAGAAAAAACTCGTTGCCGGCTTTTCATCGCGCGCCATCGGCATTTTAATAAAAAAACTATACTCAAAAAAATTGTACATATTGATAATAACGACCTAGTTAATGTAGTCATAAAATATTTATAATTTACAAGTTTTTTAATCACAAAAGAAAAAAAATCAAATCAAAGAACAAATCCTACTTTATTATTGAGGATTTTTTGGTACAAAAGTTAGAACAGTAAAAGAGAAAAATAAAGTTCAATTTTTATAATTACAACAAGGAGAATTCTAGAATTCCCACGAAACTCTAGATTTCTCATCGAGATTTTTTTGTGCATGTGTGTGTGTGTTTGTTGAAATTTCGGATTACTCCAGGTGTTGTTCAAATACATCGTTAACGAACGAAAATTCACTGAACTCATTTTGTTGGTGGCGGGTTAACCGGGATGTGGTGATTGGTGACAGATCTGGTTGCTCATTGGTAAATTCGGTATCAAAGTTGGCCGTGTCAGTTGAGGAGTTAATTGTTGGGACGAAACTGGGTCTAACTTGACGTCTTTCTAACGCATTCCAATCAACAGAATGAAAAAAGCGGTGACGTTTTATATCGTCCTCGTTATCCGTGCCCAAACGCCGGTCCGGATTCTTTGTCATTAACTTAATTCCAAAGTTAAATTAATTACAATTACGTTAAAATATAGTCAAACCTGATTAAGAATATTAACAGCGTCCGGTGTCAACCAAATAGGAAATAGGACTTCATCATGCAATATTGATTCAAATAAATCGTCTTCATGATCTGCTTCAAACGGAGGCTGTCCAGACAACATTTCATAAAGTAAAACGCCAAATGCCCACCAGTCAACAGGTGGTCCATAATCAAGTTCTATAGCAAAACTTGTTAAGTTAAATCGTGCGAAGACAAAACAAAACACTTTTTTATTCGAATGAAAAAACTACAGGGGGTTGTTTATAACTTATAACTTATAAGTCATAAGGAAAAATACCTTAAGATCTAAAGTGCACCAGAAAAGATGCGCCGGCGAAGGGAGGTCTTCATTCGAAAAAAAATGTAAAAAAAAACTGAGTTAGTATTACTAACCTTGAAGAATTTCAGGTGCAATATAATCAGGCGTTCCACAAAATGTAGTTGCATAATGACCAGGGCAAACATTTTCTTTACACATGCCAAAATCGGCAATTTTTATGTGACCCTCTGAGTCGAGTAAGACATTATCTAACTTTAAATCACGATAAATAACTTTTTTGGAATGAAGATACATTAGTGCCAATGCCACCTCCGCTGCATAAAAACGTGATCTAAATGAGAGAAATTTATTTCTATTCTATCAGATTTTTTTACCTAAAAAAAAGACATCTCTGACAAAATACGAAATTTCTAAGATATTTTACTTTGTAGTATTATGAAA
Organism: Oikopleura albicans; assembly: GCA_004367875.1. Taxonomy (NCBI): domain Eukaryota; kingdom Metazoa; phylum Chordata; class Appendicularia; order Copelata; family Oikopleuridae; genus Oikopleura; species Oikopleura albicans. The sequence continues at coordinate 716,627 of SCLG01000008.1, read as the reverse complement.
AATATCGAGAAATACGTCTCAGAAGATATAACAAAAAAAATATAATAAAAATTAAATTATTTTAGTCAAGAAATAAGAACATATAGCGCCGAAAGTTTCCAATTTTTATTGTCCCCGTAACACCTTAATTGTCTCGCGCTGCTAATTTAGATTTGACGCGTTACCATAGCAACGCTAAAAACAACTACAGGGGGTATACTTTCTTCCTTTTTTGTTACGCGGACAATTAGGTTGGAAGCGGCTGGCCGCGCTTCCAAACTAATAATATTACATTCCCGGCTTTCAACTTGTACAGTGTATAATGTACACCCTAAATTGTTCCTGACTGACAAATTGTGCACTTTTCAGAAAAATTTACAAAACTGAAAAAAAGTTTTTTTGGTTTATCAGAATTTATGTACTATAATAGATTTGTTGACAAAAATGTGGTCAAATAAAGTAACAGATAATATTTGATTACTCCTGCTGTGCAGTGTTGGAAGCGTTGGCCAACTTTTCCAACACTGCTGCTGTCACTTCACGTACCTTGACTCAGAAAACTTGCGGTCGCGTTGTATTTGAAACATTAGATCACCTCCAGCCACATACTCCATGACAAAATAAAGTCGATTATCGTCCTGGAACGATGCATATAATGTCGTCAAATAGGGGTGGTTGAGTTCAAGAACACGGCGTTCAGTTAATGTACATTCAACATCATCCTCTTCAAGAATTGACGCCTTTTTCAGAACTTTTATTGCATAAATACCGCTTGACGGTTTATGTTGTGCCAACATAACTAATACGTTTGGTAAACAATTTTTATCGTAGAGAAAGGGCGACATTTTGATTGTTTGTGTTGTCCGACCCAAACTTGGACTTCCATTTAAAAAAGCGTCTTCATCCAAAAAAAAGCGTAAAAAGACATGATTTCAAAGATTTTTCCCAAAAAACATGCTTCACAAACAAATGACTTGACCTTAGTGCAAAAAACTTTACCTTATAACGATCACACTTTGTAACCTTATAACCTGACCCCCCTGTACTGTACATGGCGTTTTGGTTATAAGGTCAAGGTCTTAAAAACTGACTTGACCTTAATGCACTTTGAAAAAACTGATTGGCCATATAACCATCTGAAAAAAAATCGACCACTAAACTTTTTTTTCACCATACGCTTCGTGTTGGGAAAATAAAGTTCAAAATATACAAGTTCAAAAAGACATGAGTTTATAGAAAAAAAAGTGTAAAAAACGTGATTTTTTTAATTTTCATACAATAATAATATTAAATTCATATCTCTATTAGATATCTTTATATAAACTTAAACATTTGAAAGTGAAAAAATGTAAAAAGCTTTTTAAAACTTTTGTGTTGACAAATGTGCACAAAATTTGTTTAAGGCTTAAGTTAACATTGTTTTTGAAACCACGCCTATGTGGTCCAATTCAGATGACTGAGGTTTAAAAAAAATCTTTTTACTATTTTTCACTTTCAACAAATATTTTACCAAATTTCCTTTGCCGAAACTACCTTTACCGAGAACCTTAATAAGATCAAACTGTTGAAGACTAATAGCTGCAGACTTAATTGAAGAATTAGAGTGTGATAATGGACGATCTGAAGATTCGGAACTTTCCGACTCGTTACGTTGAGGTTTGCCAGGAAGTTCTTTGAGTGCCTGAAAATAAAGAAATTGTTATCCAAAAATAATTCAAGTCGACATCATGTATTCATTTCGGTGGGTTACGGTGCGGTTTTTTTGTTAACTTTCAGATTTTTTTTTTGTTTATGTTTTGTTAAAGTCGCTGTTATGCGTTTATAAAATTTAATTTCTGAAAATGACTGTAAGAAGTCCAATTTCAAAAAATCTTTCTCTACTACATAATATGATACTTTTTAACATAAAAAAACAGTTACAAATTATTACACAAAATCTCTAAAAGGTAACAAAAAACAGATTTAATGAAACGCTCTATGCAGTACAATATTAAATATCTTATGTAAAAATAGTGTTCTTTTTCTTGCTTGATTCAAATCTTTTGGAAATAATTTATTTGTTTTTATGCACGTCCGATAAATATCATGCTCTTTTTGGGAGTGAGCTCTTTTTCCCCAATGAAAATACAGTCCTTAGTCCCTTATGGGCCGCGATTTTTTCGATTTGATAAAGTAACCCTTATGGGCCATAACTTTTCAGTTTGAATATCTTGGAATTTTTGCTTGGAATTTTTGCTTGGAATTTTTGCTTGGAAACGAAAAAACGAGTACAAGTTTAAACATTTTTTTTTTCACAAAGAAATCTAGAAACTCAAAAAATTCCTCAAGGTGGCCCATAAGAGACTGGGGACTGTACATCATTTCTTTCGAAATCGAGAATAAATAATTCCAACAGATATTAACTCGTCGCCGCATGATATGCTCAGCGACGATCGATCGATATTTTAGACGCAAAAAATATTAAGGTACTTTTGTGAAAATTTAGTGTACTTTTTTCACTTTAAAAGAAACAAATTTCAAAATTGCTAAAAAATAACCAGAATAATTACGATAAGCCTAAAAACATAAGAAAAGGAACCGGATGATGTAAGTTCAGTTTGGATGTAATTCCCAAAGCTAAAAAATGTCAATAGTTTTACTAATTATAAATAAATTTGGAAAAAAGCAAGTTGGAACAATTCTTTAAATATCTAATTTTTGTAAAAAAAAATACTGCATGTAACTTTCATTGTCGTAAAATTACAAAATCCGAAGAATCCATACTAGAAATATCATAAAAGTGAATTTGTTTTATAAATTTCGAAGATCGTGAAAATTATAAAAAAAAGTAACCAATAAAAAATATATAGAGAATGGTCTAAAAAACTGAGCGGCAATTCCTCAACTAGATGCATTTAAAATAAGAACTTTGAGTTGGAACAGCTGTCAGGAATTTTTTATTTCATGATTTATATGGAGGTACAGACTGAGCGCAGCTGAGGTAAGTGAACGTGGCGGTCATATTCGCGTTTCAAAGTCTACATACAGTATGTTACATACTGTATGTAACATAGTTTAAAAATACTAGAACTTACAGGTGGTGCTGTGGACGGGCGGATCTATGCGCATGTTAGAGATATATATCAAAATGACCGCTGATGCAAGCTCTATTTATTGTTGCAAAATCTTGCTTGCGGAGCAATACGCCCACATTCCAGAGCCACAAAACATGTAATTTTAGTGTTAAATGGTGATTTTTCCCAACCGATTGGTTTTTATCGGTTGTAAGTGTAAAAATTAGAAGCGCCGTGGCCAAGAAAAATGCTTTCAGGCAACATATGATTAACTTTATTTTCGACAAAAAAAATTTAGGAATTCACCCTTTGTAACATATTGTACTATTATTGAAAAAAAAACAAGCGGCACGTTCACTTACCTCGGTTTTCAATTCCCTGGAAAATTAACGTTTGGATCCGCGTCAAAAAAAACGAACTAGTATTACTAGTACTGGATTCTTTTTTGTTATAAAAAATAGACCACTCAAAACACGCGTTCAAAAAACTGGTGTTCGTGCGTACGCAATCAAATTTAGATTTGGTCCTCGCGAGCGAAATTATTTAAAGGAGCAAATAAGGAGCAAATATGGCCATTTATAAATTTCTGGAATTTGATCACAAACCATGGACTCCAAGACAATTTATAAATGCCAATTTGCAATTTGATTTTCATATATTCAGGCACGCACATTTCATGGCTAAACAGATATTCACCCCTTTGATTTTCTTTTCTCCAAAACTCGTGCATACACTTGTACAGATATAATTTGATTTAATACACACAGCAAAAATAGGACACTGTTATGGGCACATCATAATTGTTTGATTTCCCTGAACAGACCTACAGAGGGTGTGGTTATAAGGTGACGCCAAAAACTAACTTGATCTTAATGATCAAAAAATGACCCTCTTAATCACTTAAAAAATTAGATTGACTCGCAAAACCACCACCCCTTGTAAATTTCGAAAATGACAGTCGGAAAGTGTACATAGACCGTATTCGAAATAATGAAATAAGTCAAAAATGAATCACGTTAAGTACTGCGCTCTAACAAGCCTTATCAAACATACCTCCCAAAAAACTGACTTGACCTTTTATAGCAGTCAAATATCAAACCTTATAAGTTATAACCACCACCCCTGTATGTTTGTATTTCAAACAATAACGTTGTCAATTTTTGAAGTTTTAACCTCTGCTTGCATATATGAAATGAATGACCCGGACTTTCAAAATAAAATTGGAGCCAAATAATGTATTTGAAATACATGTACATAAAATATATGTAACATGTATAATATATTTGCAATTATATCACATAAACCTTGCTTAGCATTACAAATGTACTATAATGATAGTTTTACAAAACTCATACAAAACAAGTTTATGACTAAAAAACACAGCAAACAATTGTCTTTCATAATTATTCAACAATTGTAGTTCTTATCTCCTCACTATATTAGGTCCAGAAACGCGAAAAATCTTCTTACATTTTTCTCAATAAAACAGACTTTTATCCAGAAAAAAATAGTTCCATACATTCCATTTAAATATATTTGCTTTGCTAAAAGTCTGTATTCTTTGAGGAAAATGAAAGAGGGTGGGCCACGTTTATGGCCCAAATACGGTGCCAGGTTAAACAAATAAATAGTAATAATTAACGTTTCTGTGATGTAATTCTATCATATTTTGGCGCCAAAATGATGTCTCGCGGAATCAGAATATCAAAACAGCAGCCACGAGTTAACGCATAATGTCTTATTTTTACTAAATAACGTCACCAATTAAAGCTGTTTTTGGGCATATAACCCCAAATAAGCGTTTATGGGAGTACATTTTACTGGTGTAAATAATGCAAATACTTTCAATGTTTCAAACCAAACCAAAATAAAGAAAAAAATGAGGACAAATTGAACACAAAATGTCAACTCATTTGTTGGATTATCGGAATTGCGCACATAACAAAGAATGAATCTTTGATCGATAAATCGGTTTTGAATCTTGGCCCGTAATGGTTAAGATTCTTAGCTTAAAAATATCTGATTGGAAACCAACAAAAAACATTCCAGGTTGGATCTAAGTTTTTTTTTCTTGAATTGGCGGTACATTTATGTCTTTATAATGTAATTCGTTTTGCATTAAAGTGCTAATAGCGTAATCCGTCATTAATAACAGATGTATAGAGTACGAAAAAATCTACAAAATTCAATATCTTAACGGCGCCTTTGTGGGTAGTAATTGGTCGCTTTCGTACCACAATTTTTGGCGAACGACAAATAAAAAAATAGAAAAGTAGAGTAAAATTATTTCTATTTTCTATATGAAAACCGCCGACAAACTCTTCCGTGGTACAATTTCATAAAACTTTAAACCACAAATAAACCAGAAGGTTTAGTATACTAATACACCAGGTGCGACGTTATGTAACAAAACCAAATAAAAAAAAATGTAACATAACGGCGCAGTGCGTAGGCGATTTCGCTGGAAAAAGCCAAAAAATTATTAATTGTAACTTAACGGATCATACGGGTAAAATATTGCACAATACTTGTTTTTTGTACAAATTGTAACATAACGGGAAATTGTAACATAACGGCGTAGTGCGTGGGCGATAATGCTGGAAATTTCAGGTAAAAAACAGGTAAAAACATTTTGTATTGGTACTCGGACAAAAATTACCGGAAAAAGGCAGTCAACATTCAAAACCGATTTAGCGAAGAAAAATTGGCACAACACAATACATTGCCAGCAATAAAAAAACACCTACCTTGCCCTTGCCAGGCTTATTATCAATATATTCATCAATTATCTGTAAAATTAATTAGGTAAATAAATATGTTAATTAATCAGCTAATGGATTAAATGGTAATTTGTTAACGCCGGTTTATTTGAGAGAAGGGCCAATCACAATAAGGTACAGTTGTGAAAAATTCGACTGCGTTGAAAAACTAACAATTTTTCACAAAACTGAGTGAAAACCTACCCTAACGTGCCGCCCCTACCTTGATTTGGCGTTACCACTTCTCACAATTATACCTTACTTGGAGATGTGCTTGGCAATGTAATTTCATATGTTAATCAAACATAAATTTAGATTCCGAACCAAAAAAAATCCAGAAATCTAGACCCGTACCTATCATTGATTTTTTTTCGAAATGACACCCACCCTTAGCGCGCCACCGATATCCCTCTTTAAAATCCCGAATTTTAGGATTTTGGTTTTGTCAACTCGTACCTTGTCATAATTAAACTTTCTCTCAAATTGACCGGCTTACACGCCATTAATTGGCGCCAACTTACATGCTGTAGTTGTTTTGGGTCAACGCCGCAAAAGTTTGAGACACGTCTCAAGCATCGACGATGGACGTCCATTTTGCAGCTTCGACATTGCATACCTTGATTATAAAGTCCCCAAATGAGACTACCGCAGTGCTCACAAAAGGTCGGCTTGTGGTACGTTTTACCTTTCCAACTGTGAGGCACTTCGAGACGGAGGCCGGCGATGGCCTCATCAATGTCAGTATTGACACTCGTATGACCCACCGTTTCCCCGGCGCAAATCGTCACAACATTTTCCAAACATTTTTTGTGGATAACCTGAGTACAGGTTTGGCATTGGTATCCTAAAAATAAAAACTGACTTGACCTTAGTACAAAAAACTGTCTTGGCCATAGTGCAAAAAAAAATCTGACGTTATAGCGGTCAAAATGACTTACAGGGGGGTTGGTTATAAGGTCAAGCTCTAAAAACTGACTTGACCTTAATGCACTTTGAAAAAACTGATTTGACCTTATAACCAACCAGAATTTTTTTTTTTCCAAAATAAGACCGTAGTGCTGGGAAAAAATTCAAAAAGATATGATCGAAAAAAATGTGCCAGCGAGGAAAGACATGATTTTAAAGATTTTTTCCCAAAAAGCATGTTACTCAAAAAAAGTGACTTGACCTTAGTGCCTGAAAAAACTGACTTGACCTTATAACGGCACAAATGGCTGACTTTATAACCAACCCCCCTGTACTTTATAGCCAACAACGCCTGTAACACAATCATAGGGGACGGTTATCAAAAAATCGATAATCCTAACCAACTTAACGATACCACCAGAGCATTTAATTGACATGAAGTTCAAGGTTGTCGTCTGCCCGTCATTTTGTACGATCGAGCAGACAATTTTTAAGACTGTTAATTAATAATTTAGAAACAAAAAAAACCAAATTATTTTAGCATTTATGATGCATAGTATTCTGAAACAAACGGAGTGTACTTGAGTACATCAATGCTAGTACTAAACAAATCCCTAGAGAGAGAGTGGTTGTTCTTGGACGATAAACACCTTTAAAATAAAGAATATAAAACTTTGATAAAACATATATGATATACATATGTATCATGGAGCATACATTGATTATAATTGGTTATAAGGTCACATGTAAAAAGTCATTGTGCAATTTGAAAACGTCATGACCTTAACTGGATTTTGAGTGCTTTATGGCTGGGGTGCTCTGGCTACTGGGTACTACTGGCTACTGTACTACTACTCCTGGCTACTACAAAAAAGACTTGACCTTATAATATATGAAAAAAAAGTTCAAAAATACATAATTAAAGAAAAAAGGGTAAAGAGAACTTCAGTAAAATCAATTTTAAAGATTTTTCAAAAAGCTATTGATTTTATAACTAGGGTCCCGCAACCTTTCTTTCCATTTTCAAAAAATGTCCAAATCAAAAAAAAAACCAATTCGAAAAGCCGTCAAAAATTCTATCTGACATCAGCCATGGCTATTTTGGATTTTTTTATTGTTAACAGTATACCAAAACTCGAAAGTTGCGGGCACCCTACTTATAACCAACTCCCCTGGTTGTAACACACAACTAAAATGAGTTGACCTTAATGAAAAGAATGATTTGGTCAACAGGCCTTTGTAAAAAGACATGATTTCTATAGAAAAACATATCTTACCTTGTTTGTTGACCAGTCCCCAAATAAAATTCTGACAATGAGAACAAAACGTGAACTGTTTGAAGTATGTGGCGAGATACTTGTGTCCGTTTTTCCGATGAACTTTACGGCGCACGGCGTCCTTTCGCCGCTTCACCTTCTTTAACCCTTTGTCAAATTTTTCCTTTTGGATGTCCTTCGAATCCATTGGCTTGTTGAGGTCAATTTTAACGTGAAGTTCACCTTTGGGGTCAAGCTTTAGCCAAAAGGACTGCTCCTTTTTCACCTCAATGTCGCAAATTTTGATTTGAGTTTCGGCCAGCCAATCGTCATCGGCCAGATCCTCCTGGAAAAGGCGAAAGGAGATACAGGAGCATTTTACGACGCAATCAGTAAATTGATTATTGTAACACCNTTCTTTCCATTTTCAAAAAATGTCCAAATCAAAAAAAAAAAAATTCGCAAAGCCGTCAAAAATGCTATCTGACATCAGCCATGGCTATTTTGGATTTTTTTTATTGTAAACAGTACAGGGGGGTCTGGTTATAAGGTCAAGCCCCAAAAAAATGACTTGACCTTAATGCACTCCAAAAAAATGACTTGACCTTACTGCAAGAAAAAAGTCCAAAAAGATATGATTTCTATAAATAAAAATTATTACCCGTGTCGTTCTAAACGTATATGTCGAGTTCTAAATTTAAACCCAAAAAAAGTGAAAAAAGATATGAGTTATCTTGAAAAAAATGACTTGACCTTAGAGCAAAAAAGATGACTTGACCTTATAGCGGTCACCTTTTGTGACCTTATAACCAGACCCCCCTGTATACCAAAACTCGAAAGTTGCGGGCACCCTACTTATATAAGTTATAACCAACTCCTCTGTTGTGTTACAAGGTTAAACTAAAAATGAGTTGACCTTAATGAAAAGAATGATTTGGTCAACAGGCCATGCAGAAAAGTGTAAAAACACACGATTTCTATAGAAAAACATATCTTACCTTGTTTGTTGACCAGTCCCCAAATAAAATTCTGACAATGAGAACAAAACGTAAACTGTTTGAAGTATGTGGCGAGATACTTGTGTCCATTTTTCCGATGAACTTTACGGCGCACGGCGTCCTTTCGCCGCTTCACCTTCTTTAACCCTTTGTCAAATTTTTCCTTTTGGATGTCCTTCGAATCCATTGGCTTGTTGAGGTCAATTTTAACGTGAAGTTCACCTTTGGGGTCAAGCTTTAGCCAAAAGGACTGCTCCTTTTTCACCTCAATGTCGCAAATTTTGATTTGAGTTTCGGCCAGCCAATCGTCATCGGCCAGATCCTCCTGGAAAAGGCGAAAGGAGATACAGGAGCATTTTACGACGCAATCAGTAAATTGATTATTGTAACACCATTTCGGATTTTTTCCTTGACAAAGTTTATTTGACCCTTAATTTCGGCATTATTGCGAATGTCTGATAGGCCTATTGAAGGTCGTTTCTGTTTCAACGGTGTGAAAATGTACATTATGTATTTTAATCTTATCATTTGATTTTCGAAAAGTCCAAAAAAGACATGATTTTCATGAAAAAAAACTGACTTGACCTTAGTGCAAAAAAGTGACTTGACCTTATAAATTATAACGGCAAAAATGGCTGACCTTATAACCAACCCCTCCTGTATATGGAATTCTAGTGGTTAACAGTTATTTTCTGAAAATTGGTTGGTGTTTAGCGGTTGTAAATTTCAAAATCGGAAGCGCCGTGGCCGAATACCCCCAGTAAAAATGTTTTCAGCCACATTTGAATAATTTTATTTTCGGCGAAAAAAAAATAAGGAAATCGCCCTACTTATAAATATATATATATATGTATATAATGAGCCGCGTTGTGAAGAGTAAATAAACCCATCCCTCTCATTGCGACAGTTCTGTCGATATGTCTAGCAATGGCTTTCCCCCGTGAACTTGTCTCCGTGATATCGACCATAACGTATGGGTTGAGTTTGCTCGTCGAAACTTGGACGATTTCGGTGTCCAATCGAGTCATTCGCGGGGTTGGCTCTAGATCAGCTGCCTCTAGGACAACGATCTTCACCAACCCGGTAAATTCTACATAATAATAATTAAGCATTTTTTGGGAATACAATAACCACCTAACCATGCCGGTAATAGTGTTCAAGGTTGGGAAAAACAAAATCGGAAATACCCCGTTTAAAATAGACTAGATGCGAAATTTGTGCATAAATTCAGTTACACCCTTTCATAGACTCCACTAAAAAAGACATGATATTAAGATATTTATGATACAAATTATTTTTTTTTTGAGAAATAATGAATCATTACACTTACCGTCTTTACCCATATTTGCTTTAGCTCAAGTCCCACTTCCACTAAATGCGCCGTGATATCAAATCATATAAACATCTGAATAAAGTATAATTAAATATTTAATCTGCATGAATGAACAAAAAAAGTTAAATAAAACAATAATAATATTGCAAGTGATTAAGCGATTTTCTTATATATAATTATGAATCATAATTTATGATCCAGTAATAGATCCTTAAATATGCATGTCTCCCTAAATGTGCCTTAGACTTCAAAAAATAGAAAGTTTACATTTAAAGAACCCTGACTGACTTGATATATCTCTCTCGTATTTTGAAAACTAAATTATATAAGCCTAATCAAGAATAAAGTCATTAAGTTTCATAATTTTTGATGAGTCATATTTTTTCTATAGGTATTCTATATATGATTCATATGTATTCTTTAGGACTGTCTTCATATAGTCTACATGATATACAATATTAATGTCTGAATCATTTAACCAATTTTGTTTAAATACTTGAACTGACTTTTATTCAATTTATTTATCCAATATGTAATGTGTAATTATAGCCCATTCTCCCATTAGAGACGCTTTTATTAGGGTTGCTTTTTCGCAAAAAGACCATTTCAAAACGGTCCCAAATTGACCACTTTTGAATGGTGCTCTAATGGGGTTAGGGACTGTATTATATTCAATTTCGTTTGAATAGTTATATTTTGTTATCATTTGTGAAAAAATAGTGTCCGTTTCGCTATACTAGCAAACTAAAGACAAAACAAACAGATTTTTGTCCAAATTTTCGTTCAAATGGATACACTTCTATTTCCCATTTCTCCGAAATTAAAAAAAACAAAAGTGATTTAAAATTCGTGCAAAATATGTAGTTTCGTTTTTTATTCTTAGAATTTTATTTTCTCGTTAAAAAAATTTGTCCGTTTAGCTGTAATAGCGGACGAAAGTTGAAAAATATAGATTTTTTGTCAAAGTTGGTGCTCTTCATAATGAAATTTCGACTAAACTAAAATATAAAATAAACTCGAACACGTTTTAGATTAACGTATATTTGCTGCAAGAAATCAAAACTATTTTCCGTTGTTAAAAATCTCTATCCGTTTCGCTCTTATTCACGATTAAAGTCAGTTCGGCTAAGGAGAGTTAACGAACTTTTTAATACAGTGTTCATCCAAAAAAAACGTAAAAAGACATGATTTAAAAAAAAATTTGACTCAAAAAAACTGAATTGACCTTAATGCCTGAAAAATCTGACTTGACCATAGTGCAATAAATGGCTTGACATTATAACGGCACAAATGGCTGACCTTATAACCAACCCCCTGTACAGTTCGTTTAAGTCCTTCTGAAAAAGTATCACAAAAAATTTTTTGTCAAAAATATATGATTGTATCTTATCTGCAAACCGCTACAGATCATATCCACCATAACTTGTGGTCCATAAGTTTATACGAAAAGAACAAATAGCGGTCTCCACCGGATAAACAGTCACTACACTTTTCTATTTTCAACGCTTATAAAGAATGTGATTTTCTCACAAAAACCTCATCATCCTATAAATGAAACCATACAACCACTAGCGACCAGTAGGACCTAATAACCACGGTATAATTGAAGTTTTTTTGTTCTGTAAAACTACTTCGACAAGCCAATTACATTCACCGAAGAACATCTCACAAATTATAAAAAAAAATCAACTCAGCCAGTTAAACTACAACCAATATGATTACAAATTTAAAAACATGAAATCTACCCCTTTGTGCGGGGTCAAATTTCATCTCAAAGGTCACTAGTTAACTAATTTGATTGAATAAATGTATTTTTTTGCGATTTAATTACCGTACACCAGTCTCTATCCAAATGGCCTCTAAAATTTGCGGAATAAAAAAGAATACAAAAAACGGGTTTAAATTTCCTCCAAACTAAATTGTATTATTGTTACACCGTCCCAGCATGAGCGCTTACATGAAAAGAGCAACAAACCCGATCGGCTGTATGACCTTGGCGAGATTACTCAACGAAAATTCAAGTACAGTAGAATACATAGATTTCCAAACATTAATTCCGACATGGTGTAATTTTAAATTAATAACCGTTGACCGAATGTGCATGATAAAGTAAGATTTTACTTTAGACGCAAAACTTATTATAAATATTCATGCTGCATGACATTTAAACAAAAAAATAAATAAATGGAAACATATCACCCAGCCTTACTTTCATGCCATCGATAACTTATTTTAATATACATTACATTGTTTCATATTTGTACGGGTTATATGCTAGAGTACGAAAATAATCTTCATCCAAAAAAACGTAAAAAGACATGATTTTTAAGATTTTTTCCCAAAAAGCATTAGTGCAAAAAAACTGACTTGACCTTATAACGGCACAAATGGGTGACCTTATAACTAACCCCCCTTTCAATTCAGTTCTGTAAGATTGTTACACCTTATAGTCACTTTGAGGAAAACTTTACAGGATGTGCGGTTATAAGATCAAACCCAAAAAACTAAGTTGACCTTAATGCACTATTAATTGTACACATAGGCAAACAATGAGTTTTTTCTCTATTTGAAAAAAAAATTTTTTTTTTTGCTAGAAATACGGTAATTGCTCGTAATCCAAGGGGCCAGGACCGGAGTGGGGTACTATAACCCCGTTTATGAGTACTTTCGCGACCACACCAAATCGAACCCCCCCCATTTACAATTGGACCAAAAATCGATTGAGAACAGAAATGGGACATAATTATAAATCCCTACCCGGTTCAGAATTAAATCGATTTCATCTGGATAAAACATATTTCGCTCAGTTACCATTATCTAGGAGCAAACGATTATCCCTGAGCATACCACATGGATAAGTCATAAAAATAAAATCCTCAACATACAATTGAGTAGATCATTAAATACCAATGAAATAATACAGTAAATATCATAGATTAATGTACAAAATTTCATTTTGTTTTTTATTCTGATCTAGGCTCTAAGGTTGTTTGAAGTATTAATACAACATCCCAAAAAACTGACTTGACCTTAATGCAGGATTTTTCCCTGTATGATTTTTTCGGGACCGACTTTTTTAACACGGATTTTTTTAACGATTGATTTTTTAACATGGATATAAAGAAAATTCCGTGTTAAAAAAGTTTCTCCCAATTTTTACCGACTTTTGATTCAGAGACCCTTGACTGCAGTAAATTAACATAATAATTAAACATAATTTAGAGATTTTTTTTCGTTATTATAACGAAAAAAAATCTCTAAATTATGTTTAGCATTTTTTTTTCTCTGGTTCGTTCCACTTAATGTAACGTTTTGAGTCACAATATCGGGGAAAACAAGCGCTCTGAGTATATAGTCAATATAATGACGCTCCCTTTTAAGTAAAATAAATGTCGGTTAAATTATTAAAACAAAAAATTTATATATTTATTGTTCTTTGTCATCACGTTTTTTTCACATTCTGTGCCTCCTATCAAATACATTTTTCAAATTCTCTAAGAAATATCAAAACCTTACGTTCATTTCACATTTGGCGAAAATTCAAAGACAGATTTTTGTATAGAACGGGCGGTTTGTAATCAAATTATTCTTCGACCATAATTAAATAAGAATTCATTTTCTTTTTTCATTTCAAGGAGAGACCAACAAAGGAACGGGGGTTAAATGATGACCAAAGTTCTCCATTTTTGACTTTAGTTATCATTTTTGACCGTAATGTACCTAAAATGAGTCTTTAAATCCAGAACCTGACCCTTAATTTGGGTCCCTTTCATGTTTCAAATTTATCAATCTATTCATGAACCCTAGTTGGACCCTACCCAACCGTTATAAAAGTGAACCCAAACCACACCCAATGGACCCTATTGGACCCGGGCAAAAAAGTTGACGCTTCCCTAAAAAATTTGGGTCTAATCGGGGTAGGGTAAAAAGTGCCCACCTCAGACAACAAGGACAGACTTTATAACCTCCTCCGTTGCAAAATCTGGCTTTGTATCGGGGCGAAAAACATGAAATTCAAGTTGTTAATGATAATTTTCTCCCAACCAGTTACCAGTTATAAATGTGAAAATCAGAACGGCCGTGGCATAGAACACTTTTGGTTAATTTTTTTTTGGCATCCAGGATTTTTCATACGTGTGCTAAAGTTGAAAGGAAATTTAATCAAAAGTTCAATTTAGGTCACGAACTCTGGAATGGACATAGGCTATGTGACATAGGCTATGTCACATAGCCTAAAATAGGAATATCTATTTATTTGTTTTATCGTAACAAAAAATACAGTGGAGTAAACGTCATAATCTAAGTAATAAGATGGCACATATAATCGATAAATTAACCTGTTAAATATTACAAGTCTACCCCAAATAAGTATTACTCCCTACGGTGCAATTAGAAGCGACAATTGCAACAGAAAAAAGAATAACCGTTTGCATATGTTTCTCTCCTAAAAAGAAAGGACATAATGAAGTCAATCGTTGGGTCGTTTTACCCCTTGTTTAATATTCACTGAGTGAAAACGTCCAATCTGACGAGAAAAATATTCCGGATTGAAAAAGTTTAGCTTGCTATGTCAAAAGGCATAATCCCCTAACAATACTTGCACCAGTTATAACTTTTACGGGGGTGTCACTATAAAGTAAAGGTTGAAAAACATTTTATCCAAAAAAGTGTAACAACTTATTACTAATAAATCAAGATTTTTTTCCCAAAATGGGTCAAAAAAGACCATAACCTTTATGCAAAAAATATCTTCTAAATAAATCTAAGATTTCATTACCATCCCCCTTTATAATGTATAACACGCTAAAATTTAGTAGTGTCAAGACTTTTAGATAAAATTGAATATTCTCGTATATATAAACGTGGAAGTAATAAACGGGCCCCCGTGGGGGTACGGGTTTACTCGGGTTGGAGATCGGGTCGGGTACCCGAGTGCCGACCTCTGGATCCGACCACTCAACATCCCGAAAAACAATAATTATGATTTAGGGTTTACAACTCTAAACTGCTTTTTCTTTTAATTATTTTTTCAAAACTCAAAAAACGATATAACCAATATTGCGTGGATCGAATAACATATCTCTATTTTTTTTTCAAAATCGATTATATCATATGATTCTAATAGATCCATCATATACAATATATGAATATCATGTATAAAAAATGCGTATTTAAATTTATAAAATATATCATCTTCTAAATTATTTCATTTTGATCGCTTCTCAAATTTGATCTCACATTGAAGGCGAAAATATGTAAGTCGTTCGCGACATGCACATCAAAATCGCCGAATGGAAAAAAAAAGAAAAAAAAACAATGCTAATTCCACATTTAATTCTAAAAAATCGAATAATTCCCGTCGATGCTCAATCGGGTTGACGACGGCATGAATCAACCACCCTCCTTTTTTTCTTTTCTTTTTTTTGTGCAAAATTAATACTGTCGCATTATTTGTGCTATGCGATTGACAAGTTCAAGCAATTCAACAAAAATAATACCATTGATTTTCAACCGATTTAAATGTAAATTATCCACCGATCAATTTGAAAACTACGACGCGAATTTCGACAGTTCAACCAAGAATTTGGACCGTATTAATGTGGTGCAGGATAGGCCATAATAAGTATTTAGCTTGAGGGACGTGGTCATAAAGTCCTGGTCGAAATCGTTAATTTTTTGATTGTATTTACTTTATTCTTAAAACTGTGTAAAAGCCTAAAAGGGTGCTTATAACTTATAATGTATAAGGTCAAAGACAAAAAATTGACTTGACCTTAAATGCATTTAAATACTTGATCTTCTAAAAAACATTTTTATTTTTTTGTTATTTTGGAAATCTGTAAAAAAAGACACGATTTCTATAAAAAAGGGTGTCAGCTTGAAAAGGGGGGTTTTCATACAAACAAAAGCCGAAAAAAACATACAGTGGACTCTGGTTATTAAGTCAAGCCCCAAAAAACTGAGTTGATTTTAGATGATTTTTATTTTGAAAAAAAAAACCGACTTGACCTGATAGAGGTCAAAATGGGTGACATTTCAACCTGTAAAAATATGGAGATTTTATTTGGGAGATAGGACATTATATTCTTAACTGACTTTAGTCAAGTCACTTGGCCATATAACGGGCCAATCTTATATGTTTATCTTATAACCAAAAAAATAGTAAAGACAATATTTTTTACTAAAATTTAGCTACAAATTGTGGACTCTGATACCACACAGCGGTATAAAATAAGGTTCGTTGGTATAGCTAAAAAGACCATAAATTATCTGACCAAACATAAATAATGTATACCTCTGGCCTAAGTGAATACATTAACAAAAAAACTTTTCAAAATACATTAATAACTAACTTGATTTTCTAACCACCAAAATACACTTTGCAAAACAGACATATTTTATCTTGAATATTTTGATTACGTCGTTATTACTGATGTGGAAAAGAGACGTAATAATTTAGCTACCGGTATTTTGATTATTTTTAGCTTCAAAATCGTTATTAAATATTACGTATACATTGGTCAGTCATATCATATGGGCCATATTATATGGCCTTTATGGTAAGTTTTTTTTTCCGAAATAGTTCTGATCCAGGCCATATTCAGGTCAAGCCCGAGTACAAAATATGGGTTACTGATCCGAGCCCTATATAAATAATTTTAAAGTTTTTCATATTTTACTTCTGTATCTACGTCAAGTTAGAATTATTCAACATATTAGGAAATAATTAAACGATTATTTTGCAGTTTTTTTTCTCTTAGTGCTATTCTTGTTGAATTTATAATAAATGGGCGCAAAAAAAGAAAAACTCATCTCATTCAATGAATATAAATAGAACCAAATAAGGAAATGGAATATGAAATCGGCGAAATAGCCGAATGATTGATCGAAAAATGAGTATATTGACCTTGTGAGAAACAAGACGGTAGAAGCCAGTCGCAAAACCAAGGACCCCGAAGGTTTTACAAGCATGTCTAAATCCGCCAGTGGGGTACATGTTACATATTGTTATCTGCATTGATAAATTATTCAATTTACAAAATCCTTAGGGGTTAGATCACATAGGTCAGATTTGTCCCCGTACCTGAAAACTGACGAGACAATTCTTAAGTTTGAAGCGAGCTAAACAAACTGAACAAATCTAATAAATAAATTATGTTTTTTTTTTCTCAGCCATGTGTATTTTTTATACCGAAGGCTGGTTAAGAAGTCCTAAGAAAAAAAATCATTGTCCTTATAAGGGACCAAACCTCAGATCTTATAACCCTCCTCCGGTATAATAAATATACATGGCTACGAAACGACATAATTTCTTTATTAGATTATTAATAAACAAAAAAAAAACTGTTTTTACGTCTGACAGTTTCAGACTGAAATTATTTTGACAAAAAAAGTATTGTCAAAAATATTACAGGGGGTGTGGTTATAAGGTCAAGCCCGAAAAAAATGACTTAACCTTAATACACTCAAAAAAAATGACTTGACCTTAATGCACTCCAAAAAAAATGACTTGACCTTAATATCATTTAAAAATTTTTTTCCTAATATTTGATTTTCCCGAAAAAATTATGGTCTTCACTCTACACTTTCACTCTACACACACTTCTCTACACATACTTCGAAAAAAATTGACTTGACCTTAGTGCAAGAAAAAAATGACTTGACCTTAGTGCAAAAAAGATGACTTGACCTTATAGCGGTCACCTTTTTTAACCTTATAACCAGACCCCCTGTACGTCACCAAATATTGTGTCCGAAGTAAGTTTCTCAAAAAGTATTTTATCCGGGAACTATTTTGTCAAAAAATATTTCGTCACAATTTTGTCAAATAATTTATTTTACTCCAAATCTGTTTTAACGAGACTCTTTCGGACATTTTTTCGGTGCGGGTTAAAGAGGTTTTGAAAAAATCCAAATGACAGAACTCCCGCCCTCTCAAGGGACCCCATTTCTAATAAATACATAGCTTGCATTGCATACGTCCGATTAATGTAATAAATCATCTAATAAATAAAACAAGAATGACATTATAATACAGCCCGACAATACAACCAAAACACTTGCCCAGTTTGATAAATTATAAGTTTTAATTCTATTATATATTGGAAAGTACGAGATTCGTACAGCATATAACATGCTATTAAAACACAAATAGATACATACATAAATAAATCAAATGTGTATATATGTATATGTATACACATACATGCCGATTCCTTTAATAATTCACCTTTGAAGCTTTGACTGATTTCTTTTAAATACAAAGTCATTTTAATTATACATGGATTGTTCGAGAATAAAAAAGAATTTGAGTTGATAATCTAGCTACGTTAAATTTAATCGGCCGATTTTTATATCGTCCAGACAGTAGGGATGCGTGTGTAAAAAAGACACAGCTTTTGCTGCATCGTGCGTTATAGCCGAGTGAATGCAAAAGCTCAATCAGTAAATTACCACCATTATGGCGGTACGGTTCAGTTCTTAAAACTGATTTGACGTTATACTCAGCAGTAAGAACCAAAAATCTTTGCGAAAACAGACTATTTTAGCTCTTTGGATAAAAAAGGCAATTGACGTGATTATATTGAAATTTTGATAAAAACCCTGAAAGTTCAAAATCAATATCAAACCGGGCTGGAATTACATGCATTTAAAACATTTTCGTTATATTTTTCAATGAATTTTTTTCTGAATGCTAATAAGAAAAAAAAATCATATGTAAAAAAATATAAATTTATATTTTCCGAAAGGCGTGTTTTTCACGTAACTTTAGCTGCTCATATGATATGAGTCATATCTTCACCGAAAAACTACCTTGGACCTTACAGTGGCCACAAACTTTTGACCATATAAGCACCACCTTTGGTAAGCCCTCGGTTTTCGTCGTTTTGGGAGGCGTGACTCCGATTTTATCTCTACGTCGATTGGGTGTACACCTTAGAACTAAAATCGCCCTACGCTTACATTATTTATTTCACTTCTCTTGCTACATTTTTGAAAGCGAATTGTTGAACCGTTAAGATTAATTCACTTATAACGCGAACTATCCTTTCATATGTACCGCTGTAAGCCAACCCAAAGCAAACCCCATTTTTGGGTTTTGATGGACGAAACCAGAAACAAAACAAAAAAAAACTACTTTTTAGTTCAAGTCAATAGTTATTTCGTCTGTTCGAATTATTCCATCAGAATCTATTCACATAAATATTGATTAACCGCATAATGCGAAAACCGAAGCATATAAAATAAACGAAAAGTGAAATCAATTTTTCTAAATCAAATTTTGTTTTAAGTTGTTAAATACGGTATAAATTCGACTACATAGTACTATGAACAACTTGTCAACACGAAAACAGGCGTTATTGGTTATAAGGTTAAGGTCTAAAAACGGAATTGGCCTAAAATTTATTTTTTTCTAACTGATTTGACCGTACAGCCATCATATTATATGTCAAAGCCCAAAAGTTGTCATTTTTTATTCTAGACGATTAATAGAATGGGGAAAATGCGTCGTGTTACTTGCTGGAGATATATTTTGGTTAAATAAAACATTTTATAAAACAGGTGTAGTGTCTTTGACCTTAGTGCAAAAAAACTGACTTGACCTTATAACCAGTGTTGGAAAACGTTGGGAAAGCAGCGATTTGATTGGTCAACCTTGGCCAACGTAGCAATTTCATTGGCCGAATTCCCAACGTTTCCAACACTGCTTATAACGGTACAAGTCGCTGACCTTATAAACCAACCCATGTACTTATTCAGTATTAGTTATGAGCAGACCTGATATATTTCTCTGCGGATATATTGCCTCTGTATAATCTCTTATTCCACAGAATGAACAAAAAAAAAATCGACGATCACCGGTTGAACATTTGCCCCATTTTTGCCGTTTTTTACGCTATACCAAGTGAACAGAAATTATTCATGGCGACTTGAAAACAATTTTCTCTTGTCCTTGAATGATCACAGCGGCTGTTAGTTATTTCTTTTTTTTCCGATTTTGTTTTCAGACTATTTCAACTATCTAGTGATCAAAAGCAAAAAAAGGTGGGCGTACCAACCACAACTATATTATGTATATCCATTTGTTCGCTCATTTATGCCAAATAAACTGAGTTTAACTAATCTATAGATTCAGTTAATAGCTGCACCGCTCACGTGTTTAATTTCTAAATCGAAGTCTTTTTAAAGGTCAGCTAGGGATAAGATCTAATGTATTATCCACAGTAATAGACCTACAGGCTACTCATCCATTAACACATGGACCGACTAGAAAACTACATTTAGAAAAAAATATACATATGTAACACATCGTTCGAAATATTTCAGGTATGCTGTCTACAGGTAGCAACGTCATGCATACAGTCATGTTGTACGATTAACCATACAGAAGAATTTTTCGCCAAAAATTTTGACGCCAATTTCGTCAAGTAAGGGACGGTTTTTTCAGAAAAAATTATAGTATTATAGTAAGTATTCGAGCGTGGAGAGGGGGGGGAGGTCGCCATCCAGAAAAGCTAAAAAAGGCATCAGGTAAAGATTTTTTCTTAAAACGCATTCTTCTCAAAAACTGACTTGACCTTATAACAATCAAAATGGCTGACCTTATAACCAACCCTCCTGTAAGTCTGAAAGCCGACTTGACCTTGAATGAATACGAAAAAATATGCTTAATACAAGAATCGAACTCGTGATAGTCGGTGTCATAGACAAATGTCAACTCAACAATTTCTAGACGACAAGCTTCATTTTCAGTCAAGTGGGCGTAAGATCGCCAAATTTTATTTAAAGTTGGAAAAACAAATTATGAACACCCTATACAAAAAAGACACTTCTCAAAGTGCTATCCTTATAAACTGTACTCATGTTTTTTGACATTTTACAATTAGAAATTGCACACTACGCAATATACACTTCATTTATAAGCTATAAATTAAAATGCAGTCAGCCTATTAAATCCTGAAATAAACGTCTGCACTTTGACCATTTTAACAGGCCAATTAATTGGTTAAAACCAAACTAAAGTGATTGTCGTTTTGCATGGGAATGCTTTTACGAAAAATCCTCAAAGATTTTCAAATACTACCGACAGTAACTAATGAGTAATTATTTTCATGTTGTTTCCGTTAAGAATTGAAAGGCAAAGAATTTGTTTACACTTTTGAATTCTACAACAAAAATTCAACAGTTTTCTAAAGCCAAAGTTCACCCCACACAAAATGTAGGCCGACTGTTTTTTAAATACAGAGCGAACTTAATGAGAGACATATTTTGTCGCCCAATTGTGCCAGCACGGACCAATTTTATGATCGTGGCTTTAAATTCGTCATATTCGTAAAACTATTATGATTTTTCGACGAATTTGAAAGTTGAAAAACTTGACCTGCCATTACAGCCGGTAGAATGTCACACCTTAAGGTTCACACCTTATAAATAACCACATCTCTTTTAGGATCACCTCAAGTGAACTACAGGTATAAAATACGACAAAGAAATTGTAAACAAATCGACCGTACTGTCCCTAAACGGCTTGCCTTCACACTCCCATTATCGACCCTATTCTAGATGGAGCATTTACAGAGGGTCTGATACAAGGTCAGACCCAAAAACTGACTTGACCTTACACCCATACCCCCTGTACGAGAAAAGTTTAAATATCTTTCGGTCGCGGGTAACAATCACGAGCGGAGCCACGCATATAATTTCCACTTTTGTAAGTCTCTAAATCTATCACTTTTCACTACAAAAAGGCGAAGAAAATTACATGAGGGTTTCAGAATGATAATCTCGACAAGTACAATTTGCAACATAGAATTCGGCAAAAAATAAATCAATCAAGCCACAACTTTTGGTGACAAGGCTTTCAGACAGCTTCTGTCGTCTCTTTTGTCGTCTCATAATTTTTCCATTTTTTTTTCAATTTCATAATAATCACATTGATTCAAAAATCATATGTATGATTTGTTGTAACAAAAAAAGTACAAATTCAATTAATCTGTAAGTATTAATTTAATAGAAATAAAATCTTAATCTAAGACTTGTTTTCATTCTTATTAATAAGTCAGGAAATTAAAGAGTTGATCCAACAAAAAAAAATCAGATTATATTCCATACCGCAAATATCGATATCTTTGCGTACCCTTGACTAAATATAGTTTTTATTTTATTTTACTTTAACTTTTTTTTTTCTTTGGTCTGGGCCAGTAGGACACGAGAGATTTGTCAGAGTTTTTTTTTTTTAACTATGTTTAAGTTTCATTTAATATGTAAATTCAAAATTCAAATAAATGACAAATCGATTGCCTTTGTTAGTACTAATTCTTTATTCCATTAAATATTCAATCGACAGATTTGAAGGGCACAAGAATCTTAAGAAAAATATACAACCAAAAAACGAGCTTGTTTATGGTTAATATGGGTTAACATAATACAGTTGTGATTATAAGGTCAAGGAACAAGATTTTACTACAGGCGGGGTTGGTTATAAGGTCAAGGTCAAAAAAACTAACTTGACCTTAAATGCATTTTTGAAAACTGACTTGACCTTATAATCAACCCCATTTTTTTTACATTTTGCTGAATTTTTCCCAAAAACATATGAAGACCTCCCCCCCC
>SCLG01000008.1:678039-689851 GCA_004367875.1 Oikopleura albicans | reverse complement strand
GTCATCAGTGAATTCAGGGGTCTGTCATGGGACTGGTTATAAACTCTTACACGGCCCTCAAAACGGCATTTTACGTACCTTCAAAAGTTAAGTCAATATCTGTTCAAAAGTATTTTGTTCTCTATTTGTGTTGTAAATTCTGGGCGAAGATTTCTCTTGGGCCGCGAGTGCCGTTATTTGACAGGGTCCGTCTTTAACCCTAATCTAGTTTTGGCTAAAATGAATCGAATGATACGACATATTGTCGATATATTGGTATCAGGAATGGTCAGTTTAATTCGAACAAGGTTTGCAGACTATATCGTTTTGTCAGCTCATCAGTGATTTACAATGGGGATAATCTAAATCGTATTTCGAGCGGGCTTTTCATTCAAACTGTATGAACTTTCGTTTGTTTCTTACGTGAATTGTTTTTTTGTATTTTCAAGATTTGAGATTCCCTATAAGTTAGGAGCAATGAGCTGATGTACCAGAGCAAAAACCTCAAATTCTAGTGCTTTTTGGTCATTTTCAGCTGACCCGTTGGTTTTTGGCTTTCCTAAATAAAAAACTCAGATGCGCCGTGGTCGATTACCTATAAACGTGGTCTTATAAGAAACATATTAAACACTTTTTTGGCAGAAAAAATTACAGGGGGTTTGGTTATAAGGTAAAGCCCCAAAAAATGACTTGACCTTAAAGACATGAATTTATCTTGAAAAAAACTTGACCTTAGTGCAAAAAAGATGACTTGACCTTATAACGGTCACACCTTGTGACCTTATAACCAGACCCCCCTGTAGGAATACGGTATTCCGAATACCCCTTACCTATAAGTTATACGCTATAACCAGTGTTGGAAAAGTTGGCCAACGCTCCAAATTTCCCCAACGCTCCCAACGCGTTAGGAAGAAAATTTCTCCAACGCCCAACGTTCCCAACACTGGCTATAACTCTATCAATTATTTATAGGTGTTGGTAACAGCATTTAAAAAACTGACGTGACCTTAAATGCATTAAAATTTGAGCTTATAACAAAAAAATCTTGAAGACACTCTTTTTGGGCATCGCCCCAAAAAATCCCAAAAAGGCATGAATTTACTGGAAAAAACTCATTTCACTTTTAAGAAAAAAAAATGATTTGGCCGTATAGGCTATACGGTATAGCGGTCAAAATGTAAGACCTGAAATATCAGACCTACCATTACCCCCTGTATAAATTTATAGCGTTAAATTAAGAAATTAAAAAAAAAGTCACTTTAACACCACCTTAATTCTCGGTCAGAAAATTTACAATTTTTCGTCTTGTTAGACTTGTGAGAACAGAGAGAGCAATTGTCGAGATGACACGTTTCTAAACTCAAATAAACCGCCTCAGAAATTTGAAGGCCAATCATCTAAAAAAGACGATAAATATATGAAAACTGAATTTTAAGGTGTTTATAAATTAAGTCGAATTTCTTGTGAAATGCTACTAATTATTATTCAGACGGCAGTGGAAAGTAGGCACGTTAAAAACAGGACTCAGACGTGAAAAAAATCCGTGATGCAGGTGTTTAAAATTAGCTTCGTTTGAGTCAAACTTCTTCATCTATACTCATATCGTCAAATGAGGTTTGTGCGGAATTTTCGAGAAGTGAACTTGTTGTGAACAAAACTGGTACTCCAGTAAGGTCCGGGCCAAAGCGATTTGTTGGGCCCAATTGCGGGGTCGACGACAGTATAGATGATGGCACATCGTTTCTGAGGTCAGACACTCGTGAAGGATTCACAGAATGACCTTAAATGCAAATTAATACAACGCTTGAAAGGCCTTTTTGAAACTAAACTGGAACACGGTAGTAAGGACGGGCAA
This sequence comes from Oikopleura albicans, assembly GCA_004367875.1. Classification (NCBI taxonomy): domain Eukaryota; kingdom Metazoa; phylum Chordata; class Appendicularia; order Copelata; family Oikopleuridae; genus Oikopleura; species Oikopleura albicans. Next base: position 688,017 of record SCLG01000008.1, on the reverse strand, counting down.
AAAATTGTTTCACTAGTTCATGTGAGGATACGATTTGGCAATTTTTCACCGATTTTTGCTCACTAGTTCATGTGAAATTGGAATTTTACTGGTTCATATGAGTTGGATTTTTGAAATTTTTCTGGTTCATAGTAGTCACTAGTTCATGTGAGAATACACAATTTGCCCGGTTCATATAAATTGGAAAATTTTCCCGGTTCATATGAATTTGAAAATTGTTTCGGTTCATATGGAAAACTTTTTCGGTTCATATGAATTAAAAAAATGTTTAAAAATATCGTTAAAAATACTCTTAGGTCTTGGGTACACTAGGTAATATGGTCTTAACCTTTGAACACATATTTAAAACAGTTCCCTGAACACATCGGGCGGAATTTTTTGCGCCTCATCGGAAGCTCTCCGACCACCCTTGGACACTTTTTGGTCGAGTTGACCACAAAAACACAAATTCACAAACGGTTAACCGGGTGACGTACAGGGTTCATTTTTTACATGCTAGTGGGCCGTTGAATACTTTTATGTTGGTTTTCACTGCCGTTACATTTAATAAAATGAAACATATAACGCATTTTATATGTCCGGGCGGCAAAAATTCGCCATATCATATGGGCCATATGTGTTTGAAGGTTAAAAGACCTTCATTTCTATAATTTATTTCATACAATTTGGTGGGTCTTTTCGGATAAGCGGCTCGTTTGATTTTTCGTTATCATCATCGTCATCGGTATCGGAAGATAGCGCAAAAGAGGCATCCCGTTTTATTTCCTCCATCGTATTTTTGAGCATTTCGAGGGTGAACTGATCGTGTCGATTTAGCGAAAGGGCATATTGAAACTGTTCAGAAGCAGNCGATGGTCCTGAATCGAATAAGCATACTCTCGAAAGCTCTCCGACCACCCTTGGACACTTTTTGGTCAATTTGACCACAAAAACACAAATTCACAAACGGTTAACCGGGTGACGTACAGGGTTCATTTTTAACATGCTAGTGGACCGTTGAATACTTTTATGTTGATTTTCACTGCTGTTACATTTAATAAAATGAAACATAAAAAACGCATTTTATATGCCCGAGCGGAAAAATCATCCATATCCTATGGCTCATATGTGTTTGAAGGTTAAAAGACCTTCATTTCTAGAATTTATTTCATACAATTTGGTGGGTCTTTTCGGATAAACGGCTCGTTTGATTTTTCGTTATCATCATCGTCATCGGTATCGGAAGATAGCGCAAAAGAGGCATCCCGTTTTATTTCCTCCATCGTATTTTTGAGCATTTCGAGGGTGAACTGATCGTGTCGATTTAGCGAAAGGGCATATTGAAACTGTTCAGAAGCAGCAATTAAATCTCCCTTTAAAGCTAAACTACACCCCAAAAGTGAATATCCATCCGCCGAAGGCGCGGAAATCGACATAGCCCTTCTATGATACTCCACCTAAACTATATGTTTTAAGAGGACTGACTTTTATTTATAAAACCAACATTTTTTAGTCCGGTTCATATGAGTTGGAAACTTTTTCTTGTTCATATAAGTTTGGTTTATATGAGTTAGAAACTTTAAAACTAAGTAAATTACTGAACCAATACTACCCCTCTTTGTATTTATTTCTATTTATTGGGCGTACAGGGGGGTTTGGTTATAAGGTCAAGCCCCAAAAAATGACTTAACCTTAAAGCACTTTGGAAAAACTGACTTGACCTTATAACCATTTAGGATTTTCACTCGAAGTCTCAGTTTGTCCCGTAATTGGACGCATTTTTTCACAAAAAAAACCTTCCCGGAAATGGACTTTATGTCCCGGAACTCGTCTTTAAATATTTTTGGAAATAAAAAGTGTACCGGAATTGGACTTTTTATAAAATGTGTCCTGTTATAGCAAAAAAGAAAGTCTTTTTCTAATTGCTTTACACCAGAAAAAATGTCCTTATAACCGGTGAAAAATGTAAACTAATGTTTTAATTCAAATCAACGTACCGATTTCTCCATATTCCCAAGCTTCCGGTAACAGTTCCCCAGATTATGTAATAAAGGTGCCCATCTTGACACAACTTCTGACTCATAATCGGCATTCGTATTGCTTATAATTTCAATCGCATCCTCATAATACTCCTGCGCTTTGTCATACTTGCCGAGCTGGTAGGCATTCGTGCCTAACTCGTGGAGTACAAGGGGATTTTCTGGCTCGATTTCGATTGCCCGCCTCAAAAATGATTCGGCCTGATCATGATTTCCGGTTGAGCCGTATTCGAGACCAACATATAAATGCAGAGCACAGAGTTACAAATCAGAATTGAATACATGTAGTACTTACTAATCAAGTTAAATATAACATCTACCTTTTCATTGGATTTATTCTTTGCATGATCGATAGTTTTTATTCAACAAAAGCGTAAAAAGACATGATTTTTAAAATGTTTTTCCTAAAAAGTATGCTTGTAAAAAAACTATTTAGTTATAACTGACCCTAGCTGTAGCGTTTATAAAAAAAACTTGTGATTTTATAGAAAAGAAATGTAAAAATAATTTTCCAGAGACAAATGTTCTTATTTATATAGAAAAAACACACCTTAGTGCATAAGTCTTACAGGGGTCTGATTATAAGGTCTTCATAAAAAAAAAACGTATAAAGACATGATTTCAAAGATTTTTCCCAAAAAACATGCTTCACAAAAAACTTGACTTGACCTTAGTACAAAAAAGATGACTTGACTCTATAACGGTCACACTTTGTGACCTTATAACCAGACCGCTGTATATTTGTTTCTTTAGGAACATTCTGGCAAAATTTTTAATAACAACAAAAGAAAACACTTTTGTTTACAGGGGATCTGGTTATAACGTCAAAATGACTTGACCTTAATGCACTCCCAAAAAACAAAGTGACCTTATAACCATTTAAAAAAAATTTTAAAAAGATCTGATTTTGCCCAAAAAAGGGTCTTCACCCAAAAAAAAGTAAAAAAAAGACATGATTTATATTGACAAAAAATGACTTGATCTTCGTGTAAAAAAGATGACTTGACCATATAAAAGTCACACCCTGTGGCCTTATAATCTGACCCCCCTGTTTTTTTTTCAACAATCGATTTCTTAAGAATATGCTGGCTAATTCATTTATAATTTGTAACCCTGTCGGTAACGCTGATCCTCGCATGACTCTTTCCGCCGTGAGATATGCGCTCATAGCCTGATCGTGCTCTTTTTCGTTGCTGAATGCGTGACCCAGGGCCAAATAAGCCAGGCCGGCCGAGGGCTCTTTGGTCAACGCCTTCCGCAGTAATTCTGCCGCTTTTTCGTATTTTTTGATCGTTAAATAGTAACAACCGGCCGTATACCAGCCGTGCCAATTTTCGGGATCCATCGCAATAAGTCTGGTCGTGTTCAACTTAGCAAGCACACTAATATAATAAAAACTCGAGGCATAAAAAATTCCAAAAATGATTAAAAAGACATGATTTTATAGCGCTCAGAAAAAACTTGTTTTAGGATACTTTTCTGACCACAATTTGGTCGCTAAATGTTGTTCAAAACATCCATTCGCGGTCAAGTAGTATTTTATATATGGTACTTCAGGATCATGTGATTCATCCAGAAAAAAAACTTTAAAAGACATGATTCTACAGATTTTTTTTTCCAAAAAGCATGCTTCTCAAAAAATCTGACTTGACCTTACTGCCAAAAAAAAACAGACTTGAACTTATAACCAACCCCCCTGTATAAGACTCTCTAACGACCAAATTACAGTCCTATTAACCTTTCGCTGTTATAATTTGCATAATTTAGACAGAAATTTATCATTTCAAAAATTTCATTTCGGCGCGGCTATTTTGAAAACGACCTATGAGAAATTTTGAAGAGTTCGATCGCATTTTCATTCTCGACGAGTAAGGATATGTGCCACTGAAGCAATTTTGGATCGTAGGGCTCAACATTGAGCAGGCGGGTTGATAATCGAAGAGCCAGACCACATTGATGATTGTTAGCAAATGAAACTACTTTCCATAAATGATGGTCAATCGAGGACGTCGTCAGTAAACTGATGAAAAGTTTTCTAAAGAGGGCACAAATTTGGGTGAAGCAAGGGATAAGCCGTACTACAAGCTTACCGGTGCTGAGTGGTGCACGTCGTTAACCACGCGGTTGAAAATTGTACAAGTTTAAAAATGAAAAAAAATAGATACAATTGAGTGACATTTTAGAAAACTACCTATAGTCACAATCATCAGTGTTGGAGTATCTAATCTTTCCATATTTGTCGAACTCGCGTTCATATATAGGCTGCATAAGACGAGAATCGTCGCTTTTATCATCGCAAAATGTATTCTTGAAAAAAGTATCCACCTCAGAAACTGTTAGCAGTTGTCGGTCACTCAATGAACGTAGCGAGCTCATTGCACATTTGTCGATTGCTATAAAATATATATCAAGTNGGGGTAAACGGCCGTTTTTTGGGAAAATGGAAGCGCCCCTTATGGAATCAAGGACTGTACTCAGTAGCATGCAGTTGAATACTTACATACAGCGTTGCAATAGTATTCTGATGCTGTTTCTCGTTGCTCGAGTGCTTCGAAAACTTTGGCTTTTAAATGTTCAATACGCGAGTTGAGGATATCAATATCGTCTACGGTCGTTTGGACAAAAGAACGCACCAAAAATGGCCAAATCCGAATGCGGCCAAAAATGCTGAAAATCATACTTTTCAAGCTAAAGTTGGTTACAAGGTCTCAAAAAAAAAGGTAGAAAAACATGATTTCAAAGATTTTTTCCGAAAAAAAATGCTACTCAAAAAAACTGACGTGACCTTAGTGCATGAAAAAACTATGACAGTCAAAACAAAATTTTGACTCCAAAGTTAACTCAAAAGGATTACTGAAAATGTCGACCTTATAAGTTATAATAACCCACTGTAGTCTACACTGTAGACTCTACAGGCCGTATATGGTTAATGGAAATTCCGTAAAAAAATCCTAAAGCCTTATTTCGGTTGCTGAATTTCATATTGTTGCTAGTAATAATTTCCAAACGACCTTGATTTCCAATTTCTGGTGAATATGAGCCAGTGAGGCCTTCATCGTAATCAAATAGGGAATTCTCAGCATTACTCCAATCTCTCAGCTGAACTTGACAATGCAACAGGTAGTAAAAAAACTGTTTCGATTTGCGTTGTAATTTATTCGAATTAATAAAGTGGACGGCTCGGGCGTATGATCCACCAAGTACATGACATCGTAACATTAAATTAACACCCTCTATTATTTCGACAGGTAAATTGTCATAAAATCCAAGCCAGTTAGCTAAATAGGTTTTTTAGATGTTGCCGAATAATACGTTTACATTTTGTCGGTATGAAATTTATTAAAGCATTTTCCATGAATTCGGGTCAAAAGGGATTGTATGTAAGTTGTAAATTTACAAGGGGTATTGACCATACGGTATGGTCAATACCCCTTGTAAATTTACAACTTACATACAATCCCTTTTGACCCGAATTCATGGAAAATGCTTTAATAAATTTCNTGACAATGCAACAGGTAGTAAAAAAACTGTTTCGATTTGCGTTGTAATTTATTCGAATTAATAAAGTGTACGGCTCGGGCGTATGATCCATCAAGTACATGACATCGTAACATTAAATTAACACCCTCTATTATTTCGACAGGTAAATTGTCATAAAATCCAAGCCAGTTAGCTAAATAGGTTTTTTAGATGTTGCCGAATAATACGTTTACATTTTGTCGGTATGAAATTTATTAACGCATTTTTTTCATGAATTCGGGTCAAAAGGGGATTGTATGCAAGTTGTAACCCGAATACAACTTGTAAAGTTAAGGTCTAAACAACTGCCTTGACCTTGATACATTATTAAAAATCATTTGACCATATAACCCCAAAAAATTATGAAATCATATTTTTTTCACTTCGGCTCCTGAAAAAAGTTCAAAAAGACTCAACTCAAGATTTTATAAAAAAAAAATTCCAAAAAAGCTTGATTTTATAGAAAAAAAATACAAGACAAGATTTCTTCCAATACAAATGTATATATAGGGGGTTGCCAAGTTAGGTTAGGTTTCAAAAAGCACACAACTTACCCTTACTTGTAACCTTATACCAAAGTACGTCCCAATTCACGACCATTTGTCAAAAAATTGCGCCTTATCACGATATTTAGCCAAAATTAGTTGCACATGACTAATTTTCTGTATAACTTTTGGACCTGCATTCATAATAAATACTATGCGACATAGTCTATGTCGTAAACATACTTGAATTAAATGGCTTCAAATGGTGCTCATCGGATTTGGAATTGTAATTATCTATAGATAGGGCGACCATCTTCTCGGCCCAAAACAACGCTGACTCATAGTCAAATAGTTCGATATACCTCTGACATTTCACTATTTGAATATTATAAAAAAATATAAATTAGAATTGGTTTAACTTCAATGTGAATTGAATAATAATCTGGGAACATTTTTTGCAAAAATATTATTCCCTAAACATTCGTTAAATGACGATCGTGACACACACATCTGTGCTCGAGATTTTTTTTGTCAAGTTCAAAACCTTGTTCATTAGAAGAAAATTTGTAAAGCCTTAGAATTTGAAGACCTTATAGTGAAATACTCATCGTTTTACATGAATTTCGGCTGTTTTTTCTTTGGTACTTTCTAGATAGCCAAACTCGACTTTTTTTTCCGCTTGTCAAAAACTCGAATATCGCCATCTAGAAAATGGGAGGGAAAAGACGGCAAAAATTAATGTAAAATGCCGAGTAATACCAGTTCTTATAAACATCCACTGTATTTTTTTTTATAAATTTCCTTTGCAACACAAAATCAATGGCGGTTTGGCAGGTAACGTTTCTCGAATGCCTTCCATTTATTCTAAAACAATACAATACATAAGGCTTGCTGTCTCGACTTGCGTTTTAAAAACAAAATACAAAAAAGTTGTGTTCGTATCAATTTTTTATTGCGAATATAAAACATGGGAATGGTTGTAGAAGTCATTCAAGATGCAAAGATGGAAGAACGGGAACATCGTGCATGGATAGAACATTGATCCTTTTTAGAAACATGTTTTTAATAGTCTAGGTCTGTAATTGTCACTATCAATAGTGCAAGAAAAAAAATAGTAAAATTGTACTCAAATACAGCAGTGTGATTAAAATAAGTATCAGTATAAAATATCTATTAAATTGAAGAAGTAAAACGGAAGCATTTTTGTATGTAAATGAGGAAGCATTTGTTATGGCGCCTCTCCACGGAAAAGGGTGTGGTCAGTTTTAGCTACGGGGATCTGGTTATAAGGTCAAGCCCCAGAAAAGGTCTTCATCCAAAAAAAGCGTAAACAGACATGATTTCAAAGATTTTTTCCTAAAAAACATGCTTCACAAAAAAATTTAATTGACCTTAGTGCAAGAAAAAAATGTCTTGATCTAAGAGCAAAACAGATGACTTGACCTTATAACCTGACCCCCTCTAAAATTAAAAAAAAATGTGCAAAAATGTTTATGGTTAAAATTTTATTCTCATGGGGTTTAGGCCGTAATAGTTAATTCTAAAAAGATTTAGGCTTAATGGCTTGTTTTTTTTTCTCTTATTTTTTGACTGTAGTGATAAATGAAAGTTTCAAAAACGATAAAATTCCAAAAACTGTCAAAATTTCAGTTCCAAATTATTAATCAACGCTTTCTGTAAAATATCCTTAATAATTGCACCGCGAAAGCCAAATTTAGATATCTGCCCAAAATGTTTGACCTTATAATGACCTTATAACTAGACCCCCTGTTGGTCGTAACTAAATATAGATAAAGACTTGCTTGATGTGTGTACAAACAAAACCCGATTGATGGTTTTAGGAAGACTTAAAAAATCGATTTTTTTTTGTTTTTGTTCTGTTTTATACCCCACCTACCTGCTTAAAGTAAGAACTCTTACTGACTTCAGTTTTTCAACCTACGCACTACCGGCTTAAAATAATAGTTTCCTCTATCTGCTTAACGTAAAACCAATAATGGAACAAAAAACTGTTATTTAAAGTGAAACTGTTAAGTAGGTAATGCGTGGGCGGACAAAATACTGTCACTTTAAGCAGGTAGGTGAAGTATTTAAAACAGACCCAAGGGGCCTGACGAGTTAACACCGATAACTTAACAAGAATTAAAGAGAATTAACAATAAACCTAGGAAGAGACGCCATAAATCCTAAACAAACAGTTGTTTAGTTTTTTTTTAGCAAAATAAAGAAGAAAAAATAATAATAAATGGAATGCGAATTTATACATGGTGAATACCCTTCATGACACCACCTCAAAATGGGGCCTTTTTCGTACGTGGGCATACATTTTAGACAGTGGATTTTTTTTTGTAAAATGTATAAGTATGAACCTTGAGAGATAAAAAAAATAGCACTCTTGCATGCACAATAGAGTGAACAACAATATGAAGACACCAGAAATAATTCTTTGTTCAGAAACTTTTTTGTGTGTTTGCTCTTTAGTTGATATGTAACGGCTCTTCATCTAAGACGTCATCGGAATCGGACGCCTCCTTAATTGGAAGGCGTTAATTTATTATGGACAAATAACAAAAATGTAAAACTACAAGTGGGCCAGGCCAACATATACATATTTTGTACGATATTTAGATATCATATGAATCATATGATATGACAAAACTATAGAGGCTATGTAATGTATTATTAATACATATTAATATAGCACATACATATATATGTACATTTACATATAGCGAAAGCAATTTTGGTGTTTGGTTATCAGAAAAATGATCTCGGACAGAAAAAACTACATCCTAAAATTAATTAACATGCAAACTTTAACAAGAAATAAGAATTAAGCAATCAGCGATTTCTGTGAAAAATCATCTCGAATAACTTATTCTGAATAAGTCATATTGTTTCTTTGAAAAAATATTTTATTATAATATGGAGTTTTTTTTAGAACGTTTCGAACGCGAAAACACTACCGGATGTCCGATATCGAAGGTCGTATTTTTTGTCAAAAATTCAAACGTTTTCAAACCCACTACAATAAAATAGTAGGTTGGTCAGTGCTCGCTGCAAGTGTTTTCGCGTTCGGAACGTTCTAAAAAAACTCTACCTGCATATACAACATCTTTTGGAGACTATTTTGAGATAAAAATAATTTTCTTAAACTCAAAAAAATGAACCCTCTATCATCCCAGAAATTTTTGTTTAGATACACACAAGTCAATAATTCAGGTCTTTTTGAGCCAACCATTTCTCAAAAAAATTATACTGTCAGAGTCTAGACATCGGTATGAATTTTTGTGTCACACTATGGCTTAGCCGGTTTAATTTCCAAAATTAAAAATCGTTTTTCTTGAATTCAAAAAAACTTGTTGGTGGGGCATTATGGATCAAACTCAGCACACCAACTAAGTCAAGGTAGCCTAACAACCCGTTGTGGTTATTTTTCTGAGGTGACGACCAAAGGGGTCAAATTACAAGCGCTCATAAAAAGCCCATGTCAAATTGGTTTCATACATATTTTACAAAATTTTCTTGCCACTGAGTGGCGCTTGATGACTAAAACACGTCACTTCTATCGTACACCATTCAGACACAATGTGGACATTTGGACTACAAAAAATCATATTACCGATACCACAAAAAAAGAATGATTGGACAAAAAAGTGACCTACTATTTGTCACATACGAATTTTGATGCCAAGCTCGTGCTGTTGAAACGTTTTGAAATGGCGGCTATTGGTCGATTAATGAGGCTACCAACTCCGGACAAATGCTCTGAAAATGAACGCGAACCATGAATGGAGGTGGCCACGGCGGAGGTATTCATTTTTACGGAAAGACTCCGCAACGGCTCGTATCGATCGTGGTGCGGTGAAAACTGGAAAATAAAATTTTAAGGACAGGTGGTTTTACTAATATATTAAGTCCCAGGGTGAATCGTGTGCATTTTAGGCACAAGGGAA
>SCLG01000008.1:661507-672234 GCA_004367875.1 Oikopleura albicans | reverse complement strand
GCTGACACTCCATAAGAATATAAAGTTAGGTATTATCTAAAAAAAGCTACCTTATTTGGTGCTCGAAGGGTGATTCGAACACCGTCGACGGACACCATTACATCCACTTTTTTCTTTTTTGTTGAACGGGCCTTAAACTCGTAGCGCACTTTTCGCATCGCCGCCACGATTTCAACTCGAGAATGTGGCTAAAATATAGTTTTAAGACAGTTGTTCAAGTTCAGTAAACCGTTGTTTTTATGAGGCCTATTTCCGGTTGCAGATAACCATGGTTGATGAAATTGATGAAATTTGAGAGTACTGTAATGACTGATTATAAGATCACAGTGAGAAAAAAACGCTATGACGAACCTTTGGTATTTCTAGACTGCCAATAAACCGTGCTTTGAACTTGATACCAGCTCTAAACGCTTCTTCGGCATGAACTTTGAGTCGCCCTTCGCTGGTATCATCGATTTGATCATACCCAGCCGGGGCCGAGGTAGAGCGAGCCATTGCACCAAATAGATTACGCATCTCTACCATGCCAATCGATCAACCTAACCCCCTTAACTCTCTAAAGAAACAAAACTGTAAATTTGCACTTGCTTAAAGATTGGATCATTTTCATATGGAAATTTATATTTGATCCTATTGATTTTCATCTATTGGTTCTCGAGAAACTGGCATTTGTATAACCGGTTAAACCGCGGTTTCCCAATATTTCCGGNCGTAGGATAATTGATTTCGCCCTTAATCGCCCATTGATTAACCCTAACACGTAATGCTAGAACAAACCATTTAACTCTCACGCTTCGCCTCATTACAGGTTACAAATTTCGCTACTGTTCCTGGGAGTTAACACTCACCTTATGCACCGTTTTAAATAAATTCAATTATTTTGACACTCACATATGATTTCGCCCTAAAACGGAGCGGGGCTGAGAATTTGGGTGTAATCGAACCTATGACAGTGCAGCCCCACGAAGCAGGACTCAGAATGCTCATGTCATTAATACCATGACAGAGCAGCCCTATGAAGCGGGGCTGATATTGCGCGTATAACCAAGCTCATGACAAAAAATAAACATTTTCCGGTCTCCGATATTTCTTGGTGGTGTGGGGGTTAAGTCACGTTTTGGTAGTCCGTATTGTGATTTGACCTTTTGTTTACGGAAATTTTTAAACAAAAACTCTTCCATTAAATTAAATAAAATCTCGATTTTATTCCTCGAGGAACTTTATGAAAAATGCAATCAGCGTTGAAACGAGGGCAAAATCAATCAAAATTTGTCATCAAAATAAAACTCATGCCAAGTCCGCTTTGTCTGGTACCGTCATTTCGATTGTGACGCGATGCCTTAATTATTAAAGCAACGTCTCAATAAAATCAATTATTTTTTATACGCAACTTTTATTTTTGAATTTTTGGCTATCATATGGCTAATAAGGGTTTTTCATTGAGATGTCACTTTTACGTTGACTATGAATTACAAACGACGAAAATATCATTTTTTTACGATTAAACCTAATTCTAACTTTGACAATACTAATTTCACCGGTATAAAAAAACTTTCTTTGTCTAATTACGCCACGAATGATAACCCCTTGACAACAGTGAGTGGATCCCAATTTATTGAATTACCAATAAAAGGGCGAGTCTAGAGTTTAAACCCCAGACAATCGTAACTAATATATCAACTGGTACCTCCTTAATTGGGTTAACGTGTAAAACAACTTAAAATAAATAATAGTATGCCCCCTAACGCTCATTTATTAATAAAAGTGTTTTGATCGAATTGTAGAGCTAAAAATAAAGAAAATGTGTAAAAAAAAGTTCCCAAAATGTCTGAAGCAATTTTATAATTTTTTGAAGGTCAGAAATAAACTAAGCCTTCAAAAAATGCTAGAACTCCCTAAGGTCATTTCCGGGGCTTCATTTTTCCTCATTTTCTTAAGTAAGAATTGTAGTTACAATTGGCCAAAACAGCTTTTTTATAAATCGGCCATATGGTGCTATATTATTATGATTATTTTTACTTTTTGTGGTCCTTTACAATCCTTTTTAAGACGGTGTCCAGCTACTCCCGTTGATTAAGCTGACTTATTATTTTTGGTGTTATCTTAAACACACCCAAACAAGGCGATTATTAAAAGGATATCGATCGGTTAAACTGCAATAACAGCTATCAATTCCCAGACTAGTTACCAGACTTTATATGTATCTGAGTAAGGCATTTAAAAATATAGTTATGCGAAAAAAAAACTTCAAATTTCATGAATTAAAAACGACGTTTCGGCCACAAATACTCCCTATAGATAATGTCAATAACACATAACCATGAAATTAACTCTGCGGGACGTCATTAACGCTAGTACGGGTAGTGGATGGTCAAAATTATTTGGCATACAGAGGTTTAAAATGGACCGGGACGAAGATTTTCAATCGTTGCTCTCAATACGGACGCTTTTCCGAAAAATGTCTCCAAAACGGCCACAAGTGGGCAGTTAAGGACAAATCATGATTAATCACCCCCAATAAATGCTATCTGCTGTGATAAAACGTCCTTACTGGGTGGAAGGTTTATACATTCATACGGTAATGACTAAATAAGATCTTAAAAATTTAAACGCGTTTTACAAGACCTAATGATCTTATAACCATTCTCGAAAATAGCGTCCGAAAAAGGAGCATCGTCACAAAAAGGACATTTTTCAATTAGAATGGCCCCATTTGGCCAAAAAAGCGTCCAAAAAAGGAGCAATCGTCCGATAAATGAGTAAGGATAAATGATTTAACTTAAATCAATGTTTGTCTAAAGAGTTAATATCAATGTGAAAACCAACAATATCACAAAACAATAATAAATTGGCGGCAGTTTAACAAAAAAAAAGAAGGATATTTAATTGTTCACATAATGGCGCATGTACTTGGTCGGATAATTGTCTGTTTATTCATCCAGCATGCGGTCGCGAGCTTGATTACCTTTGCCGTCACAAGCAACAACTTTTTGATCATTCTTTAACTTTAAAAAACTTAAAGAGGCTTAAGCTTTCGCCAGAATAGGCATGACGCATTTAACTATCCGTTTTTTTTTTATAAATATCGCCAGAAGGCCCGAATATAGGTCGTTAACGAACAATGTCCCTTTAACTTTTTTCACTTTGATAGATTCAATGACTTCGCGAAATTCGGCGTCTTCGATGACAAATGTCCAAACATTGTCGCAAAATCGATATGTATTCAGTTGTCCCTTAAAATTGATTCGATTTCGAACACGTGTCGCCAGAGCATTGTTAATCGCCCGATCAAACTAATTAATAGCACATGTTTATGATTTTTTTACAAATTTAACTCCCAGGAGAAATTTGCACGAATCATTCTATGGGAATCGTTTGAATATCCGACATCCGTCCTAGACGGGTCTAGCCAAATTTCATGAAACAAAAAATCGGGGGTGATTTTTTTTTGAAAAGAGCCAAGTCGTGCAAATTTACAAGGATTTCCCCTTCATGTTAGCATCCACTCGTTCCCCCAGAAAACTCAAGAAAAGGGGATGTGGTTATAAGGTCAATCCCGAAAATGATTTGACTTTTTGTTTGTTTGTTTGTTTGAAGATTAAAAAAAAACTTCTTTTGTGCCCCTTGCCAGAGTAATGGCTCCTTAAACATTTTTGTTTTATCGAAAATGAAACAAAAGTGGTTTCCGACGTTTTCAAATTTCCCCGTTTTCAGATATTATTCCAGGGCTCGGCAAAACCGGGCATTTTCGTTGGCTTAGCTTGGCTTTTTCCACTCTCGAAAATGTTTGGCTTGGCTTTTTACTTTCTTAAAAAATTGGCTTGGCTTGGCTTACAAAAAGCCAAGCCATGTGCCAAAAGCCAATCGTGCCGAGCCCTGTATTATTCTGTAAAAATCAGGTTCTGCCCCGTAAAGGCCCTTTCAAACCCAATTTTCAGCTCTCACCTCTTCTAGAACTTTTGTTTTAAGGCTGGGTGAAATTTGCTGCGTTGAAAGAAGTTCATCCAAACTGTCTTGGAGAGTTGTTCCAAGAGTCGTATTTCTATACAACTGATAACTCATCTTTTCCTGTAGTTTTATTTACTACGTATATCTCGAATTTATTTCTCTCGTTTTGTTTTTCTAACTTATGTCTTCCCTGATTTTTTTTTGTTGTTCAATTCTAAACTAGAAACATTTGTTTGTTTTTTATTTAGGCAGATTTTTTCTGATTTTTAGTACATTTTTAAAAGTAGATTTAACTTCTCTGAACAGAATGGGCCTCCTTCTGGACTCTCGCCATGGGAGAAAGGCGCAGTTTGAAAGAGTTCAACTCTGTCAATAAATAATTTGGGGCAATATAAATATATTTTTGTCACTTGTCCATTTTTTTCTAGAATTGCGATCTCAATACCGACGAATTGATCTTGGCTTGAACCTTTTTGTACGTAAAATATGTGCGGAATCGGGTCCAGGGAGCAAACATACCACCGGCAACTTTAGTAGATCCAGTAGTGATTTTCTGAAAAAAAAATATTTAATCTCGATTTTTCATATTTTCATATCTAGTCCCTACTCCCATTAAAGTCGGTGTTTGCGGTAACTATATATTTTCCAATACAGTAATAATTTTGCGGTTGCTTAAATTATCAGGTTTCGTATAATAAAAAAAAATAAAATGAAAAAGTCAGAAACCATAATTAATTTTTGAAAAACCTCGGGTCTAAAATTTTTCCCTTCAATTAAACATTAACGCTTATAAAATCCGTGGATAAAAGTTCTGCCGCCTCCCTATGAGGTGCTGGACGTCGCTCTACGTAAAATTGGCCAGTGAGGTATTTGGGTGAAAATTTTGTTGTATCGTCGCAATTATTTTCAATTTACTTCTCAACACTTTTTATTTCGTAATATTTATTAGATTAGAGATCGTCAATTTACAAGTCTTTATAGTGAGTTATTAATGGTTACCAATGGTAACTTACCATTATGGTAAACCAAGATTTACCCGAGTAGGAAAAATAATTACCTGTACCCGAGCCGGGTATCACCCGAGTGCCGACCTATAACAATTGTAGGACTATTGGTAACATAGACCCTATGTCATAGAGGTTGGCACTCGGGTCCGGAGCAGGGTTGGCCGGGTCTAAAAGCCAAGCCGGAGTCCCCGATTTTGATCGGGTCTGTGACTCGGCTCGGAAACCCGAATTTTTCGGGGATCCCGGGTCGGGTAGGAAAGAATTCGAATGTCGACACTGCAATAGAAAAAAAGACGTCTAGACGAGTCATAGATAAGATAATTTCAAACAGTTTTTGCACTTACGGTATGGCTGGCTATAAATGAACCATGATTGTCTCCTTCAAAAAAAAAAGTCGTCAAACAAGTTATCTTGTAAGAGATTTGAAGTCTTAAGAAATATTTTTCCCACTGTAGTGACAAGAACTAATCTTTTGAAAATTATGCCTAACTTACGTCCATCATCCATTCTTCATCCATTTCGGCGAGCAATTGTCGGCCAGTTGCGTTCAAATATCTGTGGTCGGCGGAGATTGGTGACCATTGTTCGTATGGGAGGGTGTCCTTTCGGGTCCAGGCCAAATCACCCCGCTCAATACGGTAGAAATAATCCTGTCGCTGACTGTCATACATTCGATCGCGCATAGCATCTAACATACCATCCATGTTGTTATTTTGGTCGTCAACCAACATACCTTGCTGAAAAAAATCTTTATCTTGGGCTTCAATATGACGTCACTCGGTAACCCGCAATTTACCCATTATCCGCGGGGTAATTACCCTTGCTCGGGTAATTGTCATAGCTGGGGAAATTATAAATGAGCAGGAATGAAGATTTCTTTTCGTATTGATTTGAAATCGGAAAAAGTTTAAAATCTTAGACTTTAACTATAGTTAATTAATTATATAATTAAAACTTGGGCTAAAAGTTTTTGACCTATAACGAACTATATATTCTAAAGTAAGGTGTTTTAGGACACAAACGTTCGTTTAGTAAGTGGACAATTGTCCTTAAACAACTTACACGAGACGCGTTTCCAGAAGGATGATCTTGACGGAATTTCCATGCGTTGAAGTTGACATACCAGCTGGGGCATTCTTTTGCGTTTGGAACCGACTCGAATTGAACCATATTTCCAAGGGGAGTACCGGCCGGTGCATCACCGTCGATTGGATTAAAGTTTGCCGGTTCAATGCCAGCTGGAGCTATTTATAATGATCTATACATGAAAAATTAATAATCCACATGATTAACCAGTAAAGGTCGATTGCTTAAAAAATCTTTTTGGTCTTCATACAAAAAAAACGTAAAAAGACATGATTTTTCCCAAAAAGCAAGTAACTTAAAAAAAACTGACTTGACCTGAAAAAACTGACTTGAAAAAACTGACTTGATCTTAGTGCACAAAAACTGACTTGACCTTATAACGGCACAAATGGCTGACCTTATAACCAAACCCCCCTGTAGGCCTTTTTTGATTGAGTTAAAAACGACCTAAAATAGATCATAAAATGTTCCGTGTACCGTTAATTTGACCATAACCCAGATGAACATGTTTACATATTTACAAAAATTTCTAGAGATCAGTATAATTGGTAATTTTTATTTGCCTCCTATTAGCTCCTAAAGACATTTGATAAAAACAAACAACTAAAGATGTCTCTGAAACCTGAATCCCCTTTGTATTTAGGGGTTAAGTTTCTGTTGAAAGTTTTTTTTTGTGTAAAAATCAATAAATAAAAAACTAAACTTGTTTCAAATTTTTGACCATATTAATAACTTGACAAGACTGTCATTCTAAAAATTAAACGATTAATAATGTCAATAAAATAATTGTTGGTCTATAAATTATGAGTATGATGAGTATACGACCAATTCCTTTGACATCTTCGGGATAAACGACGTATTCCCCACGGTACTGACAATCGGCAACTTTAGTGTGATCAAACTTCTCTGATTTTCAGATTGAAAATAAATATCAAGGCATTAAGGACCTGTAATATACTTTGACATACACTTTGTAAAAATATTTACATTGATTTTTTTTTTCTAACCCGAGGCCTATTTCAGACGCCGGTTTAACTTTACCGGCAACGCCCCACCAATCGGCCAAACCATAGTTGATTGGAATTTGGTGATAATTCTGTTTTGCTGAAATCGCCAAGCTCCGTTGAGCAGTTCGGCCAACAACGTACAACTTCATTTCTAAAAATAGAAATTCACCAGTAAAAGACGTAAAATAGCTTTTTTGATTACTTTTATATGGTAACAAGGCTCCTAGGTTAAAAAAAGTGTAGACGCCATATTGTAAGAAATCGGTTAGGAATTGAAACACGTTAGAAAATGAAATGAAAATACTAACTCATTTTCTGGTCCGTTACAAAAAATGTTATTTTTCTACGAAATCGTGTTTTTGAGAATTACGTAGGCCACGTTAAAAAAGGTCTTTGTATTTTTAGGATACTAAAATAAATTTCATACAAAGACATGATTATATTCTAAAAATACGAAGACCTTTTTTGTACAGGGGGTCTGGTTATTAGGTCAAGCTCGAAAAAATGACTTGACCTTAATGCACTCCAAAAAAATGACCAGACCTTATAACCATTCAAATTTTTTTTTAAATATACGATTTTGGTCCAAAAATATGGTCTTCACTTCAGAAAATATTTAAAAAGACACTATTTTATAAAAAGACATGATTTATCGTGAAAAAAAATCACTTGACCTTAGTGCAAAAAAGATGACTTGACCTTATAGCGGTCACCTTTTGTGACCTTATAACCAGACCCCCTGTAACTTAGCCTATATAATTCTCAAAAACACGATTTCATAGAAAATCAACATTTTTGTGACGGGTCAGAAAATGAATTAGTGTTTTTTATCGGCAGAGGCCTTTGACAAAATTAACTAGTGTCTTTGAAGTGCAAAAGCCAGTTGTAAGGTCATATCATAAAAAACTTTGACAGACCTTATATCCAACTTCACTTGAAAATTTTAACACCCACTGCAGTCTTCAACTTTACTGACGGTAGATGTTTGAGACCGAAAAAAAAAAATTAACAATATTATAAAAACTGATATTTTAAGTTGAAAACCGATAAGATAAATATGAATTTTTTAATCGAACCTTCAAAACTTTGATACCAATACAAAAAGTAAAGATTGTATTTCAAGTTTCAAATTGTCACAAAGTATAAATGGAAGCATTTTTTTCGTTTTCATTTGTTTTAAAAAGATAAAGTGGTTAAAGAGATTTAACGGCTCATAGGTACAGGTTAACGCCAAAAATATATTTATAAGCGTTATATTATATCTTCGCGATTTTTTTTTTCGCCAACAACCGAGATTTGATTTTAAATTACGAGTTTATGGGGGTTAGAAAACGAGAGATACCCATTTAGTGAAAAAATTACATTTTTTACAGCAAAACGCATACACGTAATCAAGATTATTCAAAAATGTTCGACACAAGACAAAATAAACAGTCATTTGCGATTTATATACAAACAATTTTAACTGATTAACTGCTGTTTACCAGCCTGGTACAAACAGTTTTAATCGAAAACGGGATCATCCGATTCAACTGGAACATAAGAGTGCTTCGATGTAAGTTTTGAAAATTCTCTAAGGTGGCCGTAATTGTGAATTTTATAGTTTCCGTAAAACTTCGGCGTTTGAATTGTACAAAAATACACGCAAAATTAAGTAGACGTAGATACGGTTCTAACCCAAATTAAAATTTCCGTCATGACATCATTTCTAGCTAATTCTAGCATTAGTAACCGTGAAAAAAATCACTGTACCCAAAAACAATTTTTAAAGATATTATCAACTGGATAGACTTTTCAATATTTCACAATACGAACAATGTTATAATCCTGTTGTACAAAAGCACCAACAGAATACCCTACGGGTTACAATATGGAAAGTCCATGACACGGCTAGCCGACGTCTGACAAACCAGTTAAAAAAGGCGCACTTTTAAAAACACAGTTTAATCAATCAAGTGAAAAAGCGTTCATACTACGTTTGATATTTTGTCATATATAAAACTTTTGTATTTGGTTGAAATATTTTTGTATCTGGTATATTTTATCGCAAATTCGCAATCTGACTTCATCATGGTTAAACGGCTCAATTTGGTATAAGGTACAAACTGAAGATAAATAAGGAGTATAAAAGAACTCTTTTCGACCAATTACACATTCTTCGAATTATACCCACGATTAATAAAAACAAAACTCATTTTTGTCAATTTTTGGGGCAAATTTTATCGTAAAATGAAAAAAAAATGAACAAGCCTTTTATTTATTTATCCATTTTGTTATAGCTTTATATCACATAAATTATTTGATCGTAAGGACTGTTATAATGTTCTGTTATATTTACATAATGGTATTTAAACTGATTTAAGGTATACGTGGATTTGTCGCTTCTGTTCATAATTTTCGACAATTTATTGATTTTATTTTCTCTCGGAAGAAGCATATATTATTATCGTGTATTCCGTGCGCACAAAAATTTCACAGGTGTTTTAGGTTTCTTTCGTTTTCTGACCGCACAAAATAAATATGGAACGAAACTACGCCGAACACATTTCTAGTTCCATCATTCATGGCAGGTTTGACTTCAAGGCCTAATATGGTTATCGGTGCAAAGTCTAGATAAACTAACCGTCCAGGTAAAAAAAAATATAACATTTGGAAACGACACTGTCTGTTGGATATCGTCATTTTTTACTTGTTTTTTTTTTGTAAAAAAATTGACGACAAGTTCATCTCCAGAAAAAATTCTCTTATCATATTTGGGGCCCGCAAAATTACGACCCAAAGCCTCCAGACGTGCCTAAGAAACTGTAATAATTGAAAAAATCGTGACCCGAAAAAACGCTAAATTGGCAAACTTTTAACAAAAATTCAAAAGCTCAAAAATAACCACCAAAAGTAAAAAGTCTGGAGTAAGTGTATGAAAAATTTACCGAAGCAATGTATAGATTAACCAGTGTCCGAGGACCGGTATTTTACCGGCTTTGCAATAAATTCGAAAAACAAAAAAAAATCACAATATTCAACAGATGGCGCCAACAAAAAAAAAGAATAAAAAAAAAATCACTTGAATAGACGATGCACCGTTAGATTATTGTATGGCAAGTGCGTTATATATGAGTATAGGTAAATTGAGGTTTTCACAAGCTTCCTCTAAATCACGTTTGAATCTCTTCTATAGAATAGCAATCATCAACGACGGCAACAAAAAAAAAATTATAATAAATAAAAATAAAACGAGAAGGTAGAGAATCTCAAAATATTATGTCATCTAGCATCAAATGTCAACATTGGGTCTCTTTGCTAGGATACTAAACACAAGGAAATGCCCGAAAAAAAAATTAGAAGTAGGAAACAAAAAAAATATTCTCCGCAAAAAAATTGTGTTCAATTCAAACAGGCCAGTTAGAGTAAACTAGTTCGAAAAAATTATTTCAGAATGACGGCTTTTTTTTTTAAGAGACAACCAACTTGTGTGCAACTTCTCACTATGATAGAGTTATCCGAATGAAATTATTTTTTTTTTTGCGTCTCATTGCTAAATATGGGGCATCTGCCCTTAACCGAGCACTTTTTTGAGTTGGGCCTTTGACCGCCGATAAATCGCCGGACAAAACATAAAATACCGGTTTCTCTGTTTTGTCCGGCGATTTATCGGCGGACCAAGGCCTAACTCAAAAAAGTG
>SCLG01000008.1:606131-661372 GCA_004367875.1 Oikopleura albicans | reverse complement strand
AAAATTTCTCACTAAAAATACAGTACCTAATTTATCCTAAAAGTTTACCAAAAATGGTAAGGAACGAATCCATCTAGACTTATTTGACGTCGTTGCATATGTTTGGTTAAGTATTTTTTAATTGACACCGATTCAATTTGTAAATCAAACACTTGGGACATTTTCAAAGTAGTAAAAACTGAATAAATAAGAATAGTCTAAGTTGTAGATCAATTCTACTTTATCCGCATTACACCTGCAGTGAAATTGTTGCGTAATGCGAAATACAGTCATCAGTCGCTTGAGTACCGCATTCAAAGGACTGACGCAATAGAATTAATCTTAAATTTACACCCATTCTGCTTTATTCACATTAGATTATATTTTTATAGGTTTTATTTCAATTCTAACGATGTCAACTAATTTTTCTCTACCTATACCAAGCAAAAAAAAAGACAGGCTTAGGAAAAAATTAACAAACATTTTCATTTGAAAGTTTTATTCTATTTAACAAAAAATGAAAAAGTTTTGAACTGCTCTGACTGAAGAAAATACAAAAAAAAAAACAAAAAAAAACAAAGACACGAGAAATTGCGCATTAATTGAACCACCTGATAAATCACCGTTTAAGTTGAAATATTTTAAACCNAAGCGGGTCAAGCGCTGACATAATGAAAAAAAAAAGTGATGAGACTTCATCAAAAAAGTGGCTGTTGAATCTGTCCGGCCAATCAGCGTGCTCGAACAGCGACAGATCATATTTTTGTAAGCAAAAATTAATTAAAATACACTAAATCAATCTTTTTTGTCCATTATGTCAACACTTGACCCGCTTTTAACTTATAAATCCGTTAACCATGAAAAATGTGGTGATTAAAAGTCGAGTCGATCCGAAAGTCTCTTGCTAAATTGAAATTTTTAACCCCAAAAATTTTTCAGAAAATCAGCCAGTTAATTGTACAAAAAAATCTTTATTTTTCCTTCCGGTTTCAATGAGAAATTTTTAGAATTTTTTACGTTATTTTAGCAAAAAAGTTTTTTTTCTAGAAATTCCATGAAATTTGAAAATCAGAAGTCAAAATATCGCAAAAATGCAAGTTTTTTTTTAAACGCCCATTTCTTCAAAATATTGACAAAAAATTTTTTTTTAATAAATTGTAATATATTTTCAAATACAATGTAATTTAATCCGTAAAAAAATCTGACGAAACCATTCAAGTTCAGATTTTTTTTCAATTTTATAAAATTTTAAATTTCGCTCATAGTATTTTTTTTTCTATTTTTTGATTTTTAAATATTTCGCAACGAAAAAAAAAATACTACCACAAATAAAAAATCTCAAGCGTTATTATTCAAAAAAAAATCTTCTTTTAAAGTTGATTGCTCTTCTTCCGGCTCAAAACCCAAGTTGAAAAACCAAAAAAAAAAATCGTAACAAAAAAAAAAATCGCATGGAAATTGTATTCTCAAAAAAAATCGTTTATTCTCAACTGTCTCTGATTGGCTCTGGTTGTTTTTTTGCGAAAAAAAAAATCTCTCTCGCTAAAAAATTATATTTCTCCAAAAAAAAATCGTAACGTAATTATCAGGTAAGCCAGGTCAAGGAAGAGTAGAAAAAAAACAAAATAGAATCGGGTGGAAAAGCGTCTCAAATGTTATTTTGAAATGGTCGAGAAATCTCGAGCTAGCTTGTCGCTGATTGGCTGGCCTGGCGACACGTGACAAGCTCCACACGTGAAGCAACAACAAAGGCCCTAACCAACGCGAACTGGCCCTGAAACGTGATCTAGGAGCAGTTTTTTAGATTGTAAAAATATCTAATGAAAATTATCAAACAAAATTAACCCCCACAAAACAAACACCACAAAAATTTACTATATATATAATAATAATGTAGTTAACAAAATTCTCACAAAATGTAAAAAAAAATCTGTTGTTGGTTAACTGATTGTTAACTTCAGTATATTACTCTCAGCGGAAAATAAATAAAGAGACTCTATATACCGGTTTTATAAATTTATAAACATCGGTGTGATTAATAAATTAATAAGTTGTAGATCAATTCTACTTTATCCGCATTACACCTGCAGTGAAATTGTTGCGTAATGCGAAATACAGTCATCAGTCCCTTGAGTACCGCATTCAAAGGACTGGCGCAATATAACTAATCTTGAATTTACACCCATTCTGATTTATTCACATTAGATTCTATTTTTATAGGTTTTTTTTCCAATTCAAACGATGTCAACTAATTTTTCTCTATCTATACCAAGCAAAAATAAGACAGGCTTAGTAAAAAATTAACAAACATTTTCATTTGAAAGTTTTATTCTATTTAACAAAAAATGAAAAAGTTTTGAACTGCTCTGACTGAAGAAAATACAAAAAAAAACAAAAAAAACAAAGACACGAGAAATTGCGCATTAATTGAACCACCTGATAAATCACCGTTTAAGTTGAAATATTTTAAACCCACACAAGAAAAAACAACGAGAAATATTTTGTACCCAGTGATCAAATTGCTACAAACATCGATAAACAATTGTTAAAATTTTAGACAATATTTACGTTGCAATGGAAGTGTACTGGCAAATTTGGCTGGAAATTGTAAGGCCTATTTTAACTGGTATAAGCATAATAATCCGATATCCCCTTTCGGTTAAAATTGTGGTCACGGCTTGAATTGGTCTACAATACAAACTGGATAACATCTCGGCACCAACTAAATCATCTGGACTGTCATGAATTTTTGGTCAAAAGGTCAAAATACAAAAGTCAGAATAGGTCGAAAATTTGGGTCGAAGTCTGACTTATTCCGTTTACAGTTTCGACCCGACAATTATTGACGTAAATATATATGCCAACATTTGTCTGGTCGAGAAATTCTCATTTTACATTATGTAAACCGAATAAGTTAGACTTCGACGAAATTTTTCGACCAATTCTGACTGATGCATTTTGACCTTTCGACCAAAAATACTAATTTAGTTGGTGTCAACATCTCATATGAAATAGAAGAGAAGTATACTGTATACTTGTATAGTATAAAATTTATACTATAAATAATGATGATTTTTCAATTTTTTACGCAACAAGGTGTAAACCATCAAATTTACTTATCTGTCATTTTGTAAAGTAAAATCGGAACTATAATTATAATTGATCGACAAAAAATGGACCAATTGTCAATCGAGAAGGGTTCAAGGGGTTGATTCAAGGGGTTTTGAACTTCAACTTATTTAATTCGTCTAGACGGGCTGGTTGAGTTTGAAACCATCAATTGTGAAGCAAGAATTTAAAAAGTAAATTTTCAATTAAAATATATAATCGAGGAAGGAGGTATGAAGATATAATTTCACCGAAAAAAAACCAAACAATTGTAGGACCTTTTTGGACACCAACGGTTTTTAATTAGGACTCTCGAGTGTTAGTGCAAAAAATACCATACGATCCCAGACCTTAAAACACCGCAAATCATCGGGTGGTTAAAACCACCCAGAGTGGTATTAAAAAAATCATTCATACTACCAGATGGTATTAAACCACCTTTAAACTTATCAGGGAAATCTTGGAAGAATGTATGGGGCAGTCCATATTCTATTAAGTGGAAAATACCTTTTCAGTCGTTGCTTCTAAGGTACTATCGGATCATTGTGATTATGACAGGACAAAATCAAGCTGTAGGTTAATAGTTGATCAACACAAGTTTTATCAAACAGTGGTTAAGGTATTTAAATAATAGAAGGTATAAGTGAACGTATGTGATACGTAGTGGGCGCCTTTTAGAATATAATTCCATATAACGAAACGAGTATACAAATAATATAATAATAATAATAAAATGCATACTCAACCAGATAGTGTTTATCACTTCGTCAAGATGTCGCGTTAATTAATTGTTTCGTCGGTGGCTTCATTTTGCTCCATCGCCAACTTTTTGGCCCGAAGTTCGGCTATTCGGGCCTTTCGGTCGGCATCGCGTTTTTTCTGTTGCTCGGATAGTGTTGCTGGCCTAGACAAAAACAAAAATGAAAAAATTGTCTGTTGCAAATATACGGATGAGTGGTGATACGGTCAAGCTCGGAAAATTGAGTTGACCATCAATGCTGGAAAAAAGTTGCATCAGGTTTGAAAAAATATGCAG
The DNA here is from genome assembly GCA_004367875.1 of Oikopleura albicans. Lineage (NCBI taxonomy): Eukaryota > Metazoa > Chordata > Appendicularia > Copelata > Oikopleuridae > Oikopleura > Oikopleura albicans. The sequence goes on along the minus strand of SCLG01000008.1, from coordinate 657,249 downwards.
CAAGAGGGGTCTTCATCTATAATAAACGTTAAAAAGGCATGATTTGAAAGATTTTTTCCCCAAAAACATGCTTCTCAAAAAAGCTGACTTGACCTTAGTGCAAAAACTGATGCCCATATCATATGGGCCATATAGGTTTTAATGAGTTTTTACGTGACCTTGCACTTTTTGGGGCACATCCGTTTCGTTAACGCTAGGAGTGGTGTACAAACACTCACAAAAGATTAACGCATAAATCTCGCCGTCAACCAAATTAGCAGTCTAACTTACTTTTTAGGAGTCGAATTTTTTGGCGTTTTATTTATCTTCTTCCTTGTATTTACAGGCGTTGTTTTCTTTGGCTAAAAAATATTTGGTAATATGAAAAACATTATTTTAATGCATACAATGTTTAAAATTCGTCTTAGCAATTTCGGCTTTAATAAATTTTACCTTTAAAGATTCCGTGTTAAAAATGTTGATCTTTTCTAACACCCAAATTTTAACACCGATATTTAAAATATGGAAACTGCATAAACTGATTAATTTGTAACGTTAAATTGCATTTATAAATCACCCTTAACCAGTGGATTCCACGAGGCCCACTGCGACCCATTTTCATTTTTATATTTGCTCTCATTTCTTCAATTTTTGAGATAATTGGCTCAAATTTTAATACATTATACAATTCGGTTTTCCGCTTCTTTTCATGTGCTCCACAAATTTATATCATACATACATATCTATATATAGCGTTCAAAGAATGACGCGAAAATATCCAAACTTCAATTTTTAGTACAATATGGTATTCAAACGGAAGCTATTTACGTAATAAATAACGGTAGATATTAATCTTTGCAAAAAATTGCATATAATCAAAAGCTTTCCAAAAAATGTGCATTGATGTAGGCCTTTGGGACTCACGCTGCGCTAGGAAAACACAAAATAATAAAGATTTCTATTTGCTTTTTGTCGGCTAAAATTTTTACAAATGATAGAAAACAAACATATGTAACCATTTGAAAAGAAAGAAAAATAATTCATTCAATTAAAACAATTTTCTAGGTTCATAAACAGAGAAAATCACAAAATTCGCTAAAATCGCGGTGAGTCAGAGCTCATTATTAGAAAAACAAAGTTATTTGAGAAAATATTATTGTATTTGTTCGAATCACAACGGTTGAGAGAAATTTAATGCAAAAAAAATCATTAAAAAATATTAACCAGAAGGGTAAAAACGAGGCGCAAAGAAAAATGGGTCGAAACGACCCATAATGGTATACGCGGAACATAACGTTTAGTGGAATCCACTGGTTAACCATTTCGTATGTTAAAAAAGTGTATATTAAGAATTACGTGTTAAAAAGGGAGTCCGGATTTACCTGCCATCTATTCTCTTTATCTTCATGTAATTGTTTCATTTTTTTGTGTGCCTCGTCGACTTGTAACATGCAAAGCGCCCAAAACCCCTCCAGATCCTCATTGGTTGGTTTGGCCACCTCGTTTGACTTGAGTGGCATTTCGCCTTTGGCCTTTAGGCACAGATTCCGAAACTGTTTGCCCATTTTGTCCTGGCATAATAGGCGCGTGCCGCCCACAATTGATTTGACCTCGTCGATTGCGTCGCGCGGAATGACTTCCTTCTCGGACTCGAGATAACCCTCACACGTCAATGCGGCGGCGAGGAGCTCGGCGATTGTGTCGTCTAGTTGCTTTTGGAATCCATTTATAAATGTGTAATCTTGGCTCGCGATTATTTTTTCGCCCGCGAGATTTTCCTTTGCTTTCGTTTGACTTTGGTAGTTTTTTTTATTGGACCAACCATTTTTTTTTATTAATGGGGATCGAACCTGTAACCTTTTTGTTTCCAATGCGATATGACGTCATTTGGATTCTAGCTGCTTTACCAACTGAGCTAACTTTCCCAGTAATCTGCGCTCGAAAAGACACAATTATAATATCGCACCCTTTCGCAAATCAGTTTAATCAAAAGTAAAAAAAATGCGAAATTGTGCGATATTAGAATTCTAATTTACTGTCTTTTCGATCATCAAGATACTCGTTGAATTTTGGACTATGATTTTTAAGCTGTCGAGACCATAAATAGATTATATACAGTCCCTGATTCCATAACGGCTGCTTTCGGTTCTCGAAAAAACGGCCGTTATGGGGTAAACGTCCGTTATGGAATAAAATGGCTTATTTAATTTTCAAATATTTATTTTACGACTTATTCTATGATTTATGTGCCAGTCTTGTATTATAATCGTTAATTTCTGACACTTGCAAATGCGAAGTACGGTCCTTATTTTTCAAGTTGAAAATTTCAACACGTTAATAAAAAAAATGGAATAATCACTTTTTTGAAGAAAAAAGGCCATTATGGCTCATAAATTATGGGATAAACGGCTGTAATGGAAGCGCCCTGTATGGAATCAACGACTGTACTTTGTAATTATAAATCTATGACTAAGGCGAATGCTAACATCCAGGATAATGAATATCCCCAAATTAAAAAAAATATTTCCATACGGTCATTTTTGTAGTGCCCAAAAGGAGTTATATTTCAGAACTTAAATTGAAACCCTCAAGGAGATACTCATTAAAGAAAACTGGTTGGTCAAAAAAAGAAATCTACCTTTTACACGAATCCCGCGATATCTTCCGCTCCCTTGAGCTCGTCGATTTTGTTGTTTCCGATTTGGTTGTGTCCTTTTCGAAGGCAAAAACGGTGGTGACGGGAATGTCGTCGTGGGAGCGGGGTGAATTATTATCTCCCGAGGACTCGAACTCGTCCGCAGGCGGGACGTCGTCTACACTCAGGTGACCCTTAGGAAGCCTTTTTAGCTTGCACCAAGATTGCATTTGCTACTTAGACTAAACCACAAATTATAATAACTATTGATAAACGTTTTTTGCGACCAGGAGGCAAACAAAACTTAAGAGCAAATTTTAGGATTATTTTACTTAAGCAAAATAATTGAAAATTAGCTCCTAAATTTCTTGCCTCCTGGTTGGAAAAATTATTTATCAATAGCTACTACGATGCAAAAAATTGTTAGTTTTTTCACCTGGGTGAAAATTAAAAAAAGTGTAACCCTTTAATTTGCCCTCAATTATGTCAGGGGTTCCGAGTTTAAAAAAAAATCTCAATAGATTAAGCGACAAGAGCTGTTCGTGCTTAGTCTAAGTAATTTTGGTACAATCTAAAAAAGCTACCTTGGATAGGCCGGATATTTCATGCGGTATTTGAGGCTGTTGCACCTCCTCTAGGCAATTATTATTCTCAGGTAGAAATGAATCATCATTCGTCTGACCTTCGACTGACTCGAGAATATCTTTGTTCATAATTAGGACACCGTCGTCGTCGGTCGGGATACTGTCGGCGCCTTGTGTATTGAGATTGATATCACGTCGGGCGTGCTCGGTGGGCGACTCGTTTCCGTTTTGATTCTCGGCCAGACCGAGCTCAATGCCCGATTTCGAAACGGATGACGATTGGCGCGGGAGCTGTTTGCATGCTATCTCGCTCTAGAATATAAATAAGTTATACGCTACACATAATAAGACCTTATAACCATCTGAAAAACATTTTCCGCGGTAACACCTTTTAATTGCAGAAACCTGAAGTGCTTAAAAAATTCATTAAGACATGATTTTATAGAAAAAAGTGTCGACATTATTTTAAAGATTTATTCCCAAAACTCTAGACCTTAGACTCAAAAAGACCATAAAACCTCATAACGCACCAAATAAACGCACCGAATAAACTCGTCTCATACTGTTTACTCAAACCAAAAATGAAATATGTTTCTTTCTGAAATATACAACTGTATACTTATATTATATAATATAGACTCGGAGTTGGAAGATATAAATTATATCTTCCAACTCCGANGAATCCCGCGATATCTTCCGCTCCCTTGAGCTCGTCGATTTTGTTGTTTCCGATTTGGTTGTGTCTTTTTCGAAGGCAAAAACGGTGGTGACGGGAATGTCGTCGTGGGAGCGGGGTGAATTATTATCTCCCGAGGACTCGAACTCGTCCGCAGGCGGGACGTCGTCTACACTCAGGTGACCCTTAGGAAGCCTTTTTAGCTTGCACCAAGATTGCATTTGCTACTTAGACTAAACCACAAATTATAATAGCTATTGATTAACGTTTTTTGCGACCAGGAAGCAAAACCATTAAAGAGCAAATTTTAGGATTACTTTTACTCAAATTTTAAGTAAAAATAATTATAAATTCGCTCCTTGATTTCTTGCCTCCTAGTTTGAAAAAACATTTATCAATAGCTATTATGGTCCATAATTTATGTAGCAAAAAAATTTGGAGTTGTACCCTTTTTTGACCTGGATGAAAATTAATAAAATGTAACCCTTTAATTTGCCCTCCATTTTGTCAGGGGTTCCCAGTTTCAAAAAAAAATGTCAATAGATTATTGACAATAAAATGACAATAGCTGTTCGGACCTAGTCTAAGTAATTTTGGTACAATCTAAAAAAACTACCTTGGATAGGCCGGATATTTCATGCGGGATTTGAGGTTGTTGCACCTCCTCTAGGCAATTATTCTCAGGTAGAAATGAATCATCATTCGTCTGACCTTCGACTGACTCGAGAATATCTTTGTTCATAATTAGGACACCGTCGTCGTCGGCCGGGATACTGTCGGCTCCTTGTGTAGTAAGATTGATATCACGTCGGGCGTGCTCGGTGGGCGACTCGTTTCCGTTTTGATTCTCGGCCAGACCGAGCTCAATGCCCGATTTCGAAACCGATGACGATTGGCGCGGGAGCTGTTTGCATGATATCTCGCTCTAGAATATAAATAAGTTAGACGCTACACATGGCCTCTTTTGTGACGATGCTCATTTATCGGACGCCATTCTCGAGAACCGAAAACGTCCGATAAATGGTTAAGGACTGTAATCTGTTTTTTTACTCTTATAAGACCAAACATAATTTCAGTTGGAAAGGACAGCCAAAAAATGGAGGTGCTACAATAACTTGCTACGGATTAGAAGGATTGACCTACAGGGGGCGGTTATAGGGTATGAAAGAATCATAAGACCTTATAACCGTCTGAAAAACATTTTCCGTCGCAAGACCTTTTAATTGCACAAACCTAAAGTACTTAAAAATTCATTAAGACATGATTTTATAGAAAAAAGTGTCGACATTATTTTTAAGATTTATTCCCAAAACTCTAGACTCAAAAATACCATAAGACCTCATAACGCTCCTCATATTTTACCCAATAAAGCCGCCTCATACTGTTTACTCAAACCAAAAATGAAATAATTTTCTTTCTGAAATAATATATACTGAATATATACTGAATAGACTGGGAGCTGGAAGATATAATCCAAAATTATACATGTATTAAATATATTATGTACATGTATTAATATGAATATTTGCATTCACAAATATATAAATATACGACATATATATACCGACGTATAATCAAGGTTGACGTGTTACCGGGTAATGTAGCTGTTAATTAAGACTACCTTTTGACAAGATTTCGGCTTCATTAACGATTTTCTATTTACATTGTCCATATAAAAGTATAATATATTGCATTCCTGAAAATACCGTAGATTTTGCCAATATATATATGGTCTTCATCCAAAAAAACGTAAAAAGACATGATTTACACGATTTTTTTCCCAAAAAGCATGATACTCAAAAAACTGACTTGACCATAGTGCAAAAAACTGACTTGACCTTATAAAGGCACAAATGGCTGACCTTATAACCAACCCCCTGGAAGTGCAAAAAACTGACTCGACCTTATAACGGTCAAAATGTCTAACCTTATTACCACCACTCCTATAAGTTTATTTTTACGATCAAATTGTATTTAAGGTTCAATTGAAGCGTTCAATAGCTTATCAAACGTTGCATTTGTTGCATAACTCAAGCTTTTGAACTTTAAATAAAATTTAACCCTAAAATCTACCTACAAATGTTACATACGACATAACGAAGTATTTTTAATTTTACAGATACCTCTGATTGATCTGATAAGGTCATTCACCTCCACGAGTTCAAACTATCCGTCTTAGGCAAATACTGGACGAAAATAATTAAGTTGTAAAAAATAGACAACAATTGTGCGATATTATCCAAATTAACAATATTATATTGTTAACTTGTTAATGAGTATTGTTGGGAACCGCTAATACCAACAAAACACATATCTTCACTAATGAGAGGTCGTAATTAAGGAAAGTTATGGTATTAGGAAATATAAAAAAATGTGTCAAGGGTGCATAAGTTGTGCATCACGATATTGTTTGTTAAACACACACACGTTTTACACATCTTTTATCGTTCGAAATTATACATTATAATTCAGCCAATTGGTTAAATAATAATAAAGTACACCAGGTGCGGAGTTAACACACTGGGCAACTGAATCTGTGAGCTTAACGCGCAACTTTCTTCCCGAGTAACAAGCTCATATTATTCTATAGAATAATTGCATGAGACTTATTTTTGAAGCATTAATTATAAGATACACAGGGTGCGCCGTTATGTTTCACTTTTTGAGCCCGTGCTGTTATGTTTCACTTTTTTGAGAAAATATTTTCCTCTAATACATATCTTTATATGTTACGCCCTGCGCCGTTATTTTTCACTGTTTCCGGCTCGGGCCATTATGTTTCACTATTTTTCTAATTTTTTTGTGAAACATAACGGCGCACCCTGTGTAACAAATCACCAGACCTTATCGCTACCCAAGTCTAGACCTTATAACCACTCATGTGAGAGCCACAAGAACAAACCCCAATAACTTATAGCAGACAAAACATCCGACCTTACAACCAACACAGGGTGTAGTTTTTTAGTCAAAATCCATGATTTTATGAAAATTTATAAGCATCCCCGCAAGGTTGAGATTTTTTTTCTGAATTAAACAAATGATTGATCGAACAGAGCCCCAAGGCTTGAAGTACCCAGCAATAATTCTATTCGAAGCTAAGATAATATCATATACTATTTAAAAACCTACAGGGGGTTGGTTATAAGGCCAAGGTAAAAAAACTGACTTGACCTTAATACACTTTGAAAAAACTGACTTGACCTTATAACCACCTGAAAAAAATTTCAACAAGTTCTAAATTTAGACCCAAAAAAGTGAAAAATACATGATTCATCTTGAAAAAAACTAACTTGACCTTAGTGCAAAAAACTGACGTTACATTATAACGGCACAAATGGCTGACCTTATACCAACCCCCCTGTAAAAAATCCGATCACCAAGTTTCCAAATACCAACTAAAACTTCATTATATTGAACAGAATATAATATGTAAAATAAAAATAATAATAAAATTCACCCGTTGTTGTCGCCATTTTCGGTAACAAAATCCAGCAATTCCTACGAGAAGTACACAGCTCGGAAAAAACATAGCTGGTACTTTACGAAATCTCTCCTATTTCAAAACTAAACACAACAAAACACCCGGGAATAAAAAAAAAAATAAAACAATCGTTTACCTCTTTTTGCACAACGTGAGTGTAATTAAAAAACTTTTTTTCCCTACTATGTAAATCTCTCATGTTTAATCCATTTTCATTATTGTGCGAAAAGTGTGCTTTGTTCAAATATTGAATGTTTCCCAATTCTTTCTCTGTATTTATTAAAAAGAAGCTGTACAAAAAGAGGTTAATTTGGGCTTGGTTTAAAAAAAATAATTGAAAAGAAAAAAAAACAGTTATTTTGATGTTAACGAAATTTGACGCGATTTTTATAGTTCTGAATCATTGTTTTTTTTTCTTATAAATCGATTGTAATCACTTGATCTGATCTTGAACTTGCATATATTTTTTGTTCACTTTCTTGGATTCGTATTGACCCATTATTTGTTTTATGTCTTTTCATATATATTTTTTTCATTAAAATAGGGAGATTAGGATGTCGCGTAAGAGAAAGCATAAATCAATTGATAGCGGACACCCTACGGGTACTTAAAATGACTAATGATAAAGAAATCCGCACGCTTCGAAAAAATAAAATAAAACTTAAGTTTTATTCTCGATAAATATTGTAGACGTAATGACGATTTATGCGATAACGACATTTATCTAAAGAGCGTCATTGAGTTTGCGGAAAGATAATAAAATAACGGATTCCACGTAACTCTGAAGTTAGTCTGAACTAGCGTATGTGCCGCAGCGCGAATTTAACTGTGGTACGGTTTTTGGGTAGCTGGCTACCCACTTTCCCGCCCATTTTTGTGATGCGCATTACCACGTAACATAGATTTTACGGTTCGTGGCGATAAAGTTCCCAAGTGCGCGCACTTTTGGCTGCGTGCGTAAAATATTTTTTTGAAAAACTATTTATTCAAAATATTTATATTTTTACATACATGTAACTTAATTAATTGCTATTTTTATTCACATTGATCTCAATAATTGGTTTTCGAAATCATTTATTTGTGACTTTTGGGGACGGGAATATATTCCTATATATTTTGAGGCCACAAAAAATTAATAAAAAATACGCAAAACTTTCGGAATGTCGTGGGCGCTTATGTGAATCGGATCGTTGCTCTCCAAAACTGGTGGTCTCTCGCAAAAACGTGACTCACTGGACAACAATGACGACTTTTTTCTTTGACGGATCGGTTCACGGGGAGCTTATAGCCGGCCATACGATAAACACCTCGAATATTCTATTTAACCTACCTAGGGCTAAATTACCNGGTAATTTAGCCCTAGGTAGGTTAAATAGAATATTCGAGGTGTTTATCGTATGGCCGGCTATAAGCTCCCCGTGAACCGATCCGTCAAAGAAAAAAAGTCGTCAATGGGATTTTTAGTGACTTACGAAAAAACTTAGTGCTAGAGCTTGCTACTGTCTTTACAGTAAAATTTTAATTGGCTTATTTTAAATTAGTTATTTAGTAAAAAATATAGGCTTGTCAATAATTTGATGTCCAAAATGTCCTCAGATGTGCCCAAATGACAACATCAGTTCATTGGCATTAATTAGCCCTCGTGTGGTGGGAGTTTCAATAGAGTTTAAGCTAAATATAGCTTAACCATAAATGGATTTTGAGAAATGTAGTTGCAGGTTTCCCCGTTATGTTTCACCTTTTCCCGTCCGTGCTTTTTTGACAAAATATTTTCCCGTAATACATATCTAAGATATATAATACATATTCTAAGATATGTAAGATATGATATCTTTATATGTTAAGCCCTATGCCGTTATGTTTCACTTTTTCCCGCTCGGGCCATTATGTTTCACAATTTTTCAAATTTTTTTTTGTGAAACATAACGGCGCGCCCAGTGTAATCAAATTAGCCATCTTTATCTCTATTTGTTCTTTGAATGTTAAATTTTTGCCAGACAAATTTCATTCGATTTATTTTCTAGATTCTCTCCAAATGGAGCTAATATATGCTAAATGGTTGCCGCAAGGCGATTTATGCGCAAAGCATTTTAAAATCGGCGTTCATAATGCACAAGTACCGTATTAATACAAATATATTCATTCGAGTAATATACTGCTAAATCATGAATTATGTATTCCTTGAAAACTTCAATAGCGTCAATATAACTGTCGAAATAGAGAGTTTACTTACATCATTGGACTTTCGACTTTTTTCAGAGTCCTTTGACCGTTTCCGTAATCGGGGTGACTTTTTCACACTGCGCCACGCATTATTTATCCAACCAGAAGACGTGCGGGCCGACGGCTGGGGCTTTGACGCCCTTGAACCCATTCTACAATAAAAGAGAAAAGCCATTAAAAACCGAGGTGGTAATTTTTTTATGAATTATTCCTTTAGACACATTATTCCATATTTCGTCACATTTCAACGTCGTCATCTTTAATGGCGATTTCTTCGTTTTTCGGTTCTTCACTTTCGTCACTTTTCATCTCATTCTTTGCCTCTCCTCTTCTGTGTTCAAAATCGGGCACTTTCTTTAAATTGATCGGTTTTACGTACGTCCCTAATCCACCAGCTGCTTCCGCTTCTATGTACCGGAATTACAAATATGAAAAATACACATGGGTAAAAACCCGGTGGGTTTTCCTAAAAAAGGTGAGAAAGAATTGACTTCAGTTTCATCATACATATTTTCTTTTTCTAAGTCTTAAAATTTAAGATCATTAGGGTGCATTCCGGGAAATTGAAATCTTGAAATATACCTCAGAAATTTATGAAACTTCATATACTGGTAACAAAGACACAATAAGTCTTTAAAATGACTAAAAATCTTCTAGCATGTCGCGTTTTGGCGCTAGAGCGCAATTTGCATTTTCCAAATTTCATCATTGTGATTAGATGATGATTTCAACTTGGAACTATGAAAAACAAAAATAACCACGGATAAAACGTTTTTGAGTTTAAAAAAAATCTAAATTGCAAATTTTGGGTACAGTGAGATTTAATCACGATGATGAAATTTGGAAAATTCAAATTGCGCTCTAGCGCCATAATGTGACATGCTGGAAGATTTTTAGTCATTTTAAAGACTTCTTGTGTCATCGTTACCAGTATATGAAGTTTCATAAATGTCTGACGTATATTTCAAGATTTCAGTACTACTCACATTTTGTGGAAATTATGCTCATCACTTATATCTTCTCAAAATACATTGCTTATAAAGATCTCTAATTGACCTTATAACCAAGGTAATTTACCCATAACTTATCTTATGAGCCATAAGATTCTGAGCCATAATATTCTTCGTTGTTGAAAAAATCACTATGTTAACTAATCTTGTAAATCCGGCATTCCTTTTAACGTAAACGGCGCTTCCTTGAGCTTACTGACGCGTTGTTTATGTTGTTTCGATTTCAAATGCGTTGTCAACGCGTGTCGATTAATTAAGTGGCGACTGAAAAAAAAATGATTTTTTTGGAAAATCAAAAAGAAAACTTAAAAGGTAACAGTTTTTTACAACTTAGTTTAAACGACACTCATTAATCGCCCGGGCATACGGAAAGTAAAATATTTATGCACTTAATCCGATCGATCCGGTATGCTCTGACGTACAACCCAAGGTAATAAATGAGGTCATAAATTAAATCCGAAATTTGTGTGCGACGTCCAAACTTGAAAACAAATACAAACATTTTGGACAAGCATATGGAAGAGTTAATTTAATAGCCAAATAACATAAGAGTTGATCATTGATCAATGGGCCGAAATCAATTTTGGAATCTGAAAAGTTGCACCGATAGTTTTACAGTGTTTGCGCACTTTGAGGCCAAAATATTTTCGTAGCTCTTTGGCCAAAAAAGTATAAAAAAATGATTGTTCGCTGCAAAAATTACTTGTCAATCAAGTAGTGACTGGATAACCAACTCCCATTTTTTGCACAAAAAATTCAATCAGAAGTCGACATTTTTTACCCTACTCGGGTTGGACCCGAATTTTTCAGGGTAGGGCCCACTGTTTTTTGTCTGAGTCCAGTAGGTGCGCTTTGGGTACACTTTTATTACGATTTCCGTCGAACTCTGTCATACACGATACAAATCCCAATACGTCGCGAAACGATTTATATAAAAATTTTCAAATATGGAAAACCCTAATAAGCGTTCAGTGCATCAGATGGCCCCTAGCACCTTGCTCGACATACCAGAGCCACCCTCCTCTAGGATGATTACGGTCTGACCGGCACAAGTCACACAACCCACGCCGGCAGATGCGCCTCTAATCATATGCACACCAAAGTGTTTATTACGGAAAATACTGACTGCATCATTTACCCTGTCATTATGGTGTTTAACAATTTCTAGATGTTAAAAATATTAGAAGAGTTTAGATCCTAAAGCGTAATTCCTGGTTTTATTGCCCGAGGTTGGCAAAAGTTATTTCTTTTATCCCCAAATTTCCTACAAGTGGTGAATTTGGGTAGGGTAAATAAATGACTTTTGCCAACCTCGGACAATAAAACCAGAAATTACGCTAGAGGTCCTAGAACCTTCTATTATCCTTTAATAAAACCAAAAATTGCGTTCCGCCATCTCCTTTTTAAATAGTCTTCAGTCCCTTAACTGCCGATCTAAGCGTTAAAAAACGTAAAAAGACATGATTTTTAAGATTTTTTCCCAAAAAGTATGCTACTATAGGCACAAATGGCTGACCTTACAACCAACCCCCTGTATGTTATTTCTAATGTGGTTCCCACTCTTAAAAAATCTCTTCTGAGCTTGTACTTGCCAAACTGTCTGAAGTTAACTGTCTGAACTTTAGAACACATCTCAAAAACCTTTCGGCCTAATTCTCCCTCAACTTACTCGCAATGGAGGCAGTAATTTTGTCCGCCACCGGGTAAATCGTCATTTAACGGCGCATCCTCAATAAGCCGATTAACATTTTCATCTTTCATATTTTCATGAATTTGATCCAAATGTAAACTCTTTGATTCGATCTTTGTTTTAGTTAGATAGTGTGCTGGTTTATGTCCGGCGCCGTGTTTCTTTTTCGCCCCTTTGCCCTTTCCTCCCCGCTTTCCTTTCCTTTTTGCCATTTTTGTGTTATTTTCTGAAAATAATCCCCATCATCAATAATTCAACAAACGAAAAAAAAGACAAATAATTTTATGTATATATGTGCCTAGCATAAAGCAGAGACGGAAGACTATAAAAAAATTATTCTCGATAGAAAAATAGAAAAGATAAATAAAAAAAAATGTAATCATCAAGCAAGAGATACAGGTTTTTTGTCGAATCGCAATTTAATTATTCATATCGTTTTTGACTTTGACTATCCTAGTAAAAAATGCCTTTATAAACATGTTTTATGGGGGTTTAATTTCAGGATGAAAATATAAATACGGGCGGTTTGGGTTTGATGTCGCGGCAGTTATTATACGTTCATTAAAAAATGAGACATATATTGTTCAAACTTAAAAAAAAAACAATTTAGATCTGGTTTATATAATATACCGGTATAATAAACTTTTGATTTTTTTGTACAGTCCCTACTCCCAATACGGACGCTATTTTCGAGTATCAAAAACGTGCATATTGGGAGTAGGGACTGTACTACAGGGACCTTAAATACATTTTCAAAACCTACAGGTGTGGTGGTTTTGAAAATGCATTTAAGGTCTCTGTAGTACAGTCCCTACTCCCAATATGGACGTTTTTTATTGTCGAAAATAGCGTCCGTATTAGGAGTAGGGACTGTATNCCGGTTAATGGGGACCTGCGTAGGCGGAAGACGTCTTAGGTTATTTATGTTTTAACATTCGTCATTTTGACCGCTATAAGGTCAAGTGAGTTCTTTGAGCTATACACAGGGTAACCTATTAATCGGCACAAATATTTTTTTGGAAACCTACCGGTTAATAGCAAATAGACTGCTTAATGAGTACATGCGTAGGCGTTTTTTGCTGGAAAATTTTCGGTCAAAAAACTGCCGGTTAATGGCAAATAGTGTAGGCGCTGCCGGTTAACGGCTCACCCTGTGTATACCGGTATAATAAACTTTTGATTTTTTTTTGTATTTGTTTTTCTGTCATAGTTATTTTATAAATATAAATTATATTTTTAAAATAACTCTTTTAGAAATTTAGAGATCTAAAAAAAATTTGGTTAAAATTTATTCATGATGGAAAAATTAATTTGGATAAATATGTCCACACGGCGCGGTCTAGGGTCAAATATTGCGATCCGACAAAAAAACATTAGTTGGAATGGTTGATTAACTCTTAAATTCATTTAAGGGTTACAAGTAGGACTGTCGTTGAAGTAAACGGGAATGATAAAAATATATTTCTATGTGGTGTTATTTTGAAGACTCTGATTTTGAAGGCGCCGCAGATTTTGATTTGCTTTTTCATTTTGAAATTTTAGGTCCGTGATTTGTCGCCGCAGGGCCTCGATTTCACCGTCATGGGTTGACATTTGGGTACGCAATTCTATCAGTTCATTATCGGCCTGATGGCACCGTGTTTCGGCCAAATTCACCTTTTCGACGAGTAATTCCCGATCTGATTGAATCTCCGCCTTGAAAGAAACAATTTTACACTCAAAACGATTTTTAACGAATTTCGTGTAAATCCACGAAAAAATTGGTAAATAATTATTGAACGAACACAAAAATAAAACACTTCAGTTTTTGAAATCGGAACAGGTTCTAGAGTTTTTTGTTCTAGGAATCTATTTTGAGACTTATATTTGGACCAAAGCCATTTTTTTAACAACTGACGATGCAATTAATCACAAGTGTGATTAGTATTTACCATTAAGGGCTCGATCCATTACTTACTTATAAATTATAAGTTTATTATATAAGTTATAATAAACCTGTACTTTAATGTAACCCCTTAACGTTATAACCAAATGTTATATTTTCGGAATATATATTTATATACATTTTGCACCGAAAAAAACAATTATTTTCCATANTCACCGTCATGGGTTGACATTTGGGTACGCAATTCTATCAGTTCATTATCGGCCTGATGGCACCGTGTTTCGGCCAAATTCACCTTTTCGACGAGTAATTCCCGATCTGATTGAATCTCCGCCTTGAAAGAAACGATTTTACACACAAAACGATTTTTAAAACGAATTTCGTGTAAATCCACGAAAAAATTGGTAAATAATTATTGAACGAACACAAAAATAAAACACTTCAGTTTTTGAAATCGGAACAGGTTCTAGAAATTTTTGTTCTAGGAATCTATTTTGAGACTTATATTTGGACCAAAGCCATTACAAACTGTAGCGATCTTTTGGGAGAAAAATCGTCCTAAAAGTTCTCTAAAAACATCATATTTATACAGAGCGTATATACTATAGCATAAATTTCCGTTGTGCTAAGCACGTATGTTTTACCTAATTTTGCTCTATTCTACGACCATCTAGAAATTAGGTAAAATATACGTGCTTAGCACAGCGGAAATTTATGCTATACGCTCTGTAGAAACAGTTATATAAAAAAAGTTGCTTAAAATGTTATATTTAAGCAAAACAAAAAAAAATCTTGTCGGAATTGCTTTAGTCTCCAATAATCATCTTTCAGGTTTGAACTCACCTGCAGAATTTCTTTCTCGAAATGTTCCTCACGAAGTTTGCGTAATGTTGCCTCTAGTGTATAAATCGTTTCTTCTGATTGGCTAATTTGTTGTCGCAGTGAAATGATTTCGCCACGAAGTTCCTCCGAGGCCGATTCCTGCTGTGATGATTGGTTAATATGAAGGGCAATCTCACGCGTCGATTGGTCAGCGTTTGTTTGAAGTTTTGCATTTAGCTCTCGGGCGCCCTCTAAAGCCACGGTAAGGACGGAATTCTCTTGGCGTGATTGGCTAAGCATTCCCTCCAATTGACGCAGGTTTGATGACAAATCGCTAATTTGATTTTCGTGCGTACGGGTTGCTGAAAATAAGCATTATATATACAGGGGGTCTGGTTATAAGGTCAAGCCCCAAAAAATGACTTGACCTTAAATTTATTATGCACTCCAGAAATTAATTATGCACTCCAGAAAAAATGACTTGACCTTCGTGCAAGAAAAAAGTCCAAAAAGATATGATTTCTATAAAAAAATTATTACCCGTTTTTTACCCGTGTCGTTGTAAACGNTCGATTGGTCAGCGTTTGTTTGAAGTTTTGCATTTAGCTCTCGGGCGCCCTCTAAAGCCACGGTAAGGACGGAATTCTCTTGACGTGATTGGCTAAGCATGCCCTCCAATTGACGCAGGTTTGATGACAAATCGCTAATTTGATTTTCGTGCGTACGGGTTGCTGAAAATAAGTATTATTTATACAGAGGGTCTGGTTATAAGGTCAAGCCCCAAAAATGACTTGACCTTAATGCACTCCAAAAAAAAGACTTGACCTTAGTGCAAAAAAAAAGTCCAAAAAGATATGATTTCTAAAAAAATTATTACACCGTGTACCCGTGTACCCGTGTTTTACCCGTGTCGTTCTAAACGTATATGTCGAGTTCTAAATTAAAACCCAAAAATAAGTTAAAAAGACATGATTTCTAAATACTTTTCTATCTAGTGTGAAAATGATTTCATTTTTTGACGTAACATGTTGAAAAACAATTTCTCGACTCTATATTAAAAACAACTTTTTTTGGGATCAAATGCATATTTTCACATAGCTCCCAACAGTACAGTCTTATTCACCTAACCATAATATATGACTGTATTTAATTTGATGACTCATGAATGTATTATAATTTTAGATGACTCAGCAGAAATAACCCATTTATTTTCTTATTCAGTAACATCAATCAAACATTGGGCATTGATTTCTCTATAAATTAAGTGAAAAATTAGTTGAAAACAAGACACGCAAGTGAAAAGAAATATTACTAAAAACGCAAAATCGATTCAATCAAGCTTTTCCGAAGTCACCGTTCAGAGTTTCCAAACAAGAGTGGAGACTTAGAGTTCATGTGGTTAGAGACTAGGGCACCCACGATAAATTTGACATTTTTGAAAGTAACCCAAAACATAAGTAATATAAATATGAGTTATCATGTGTATCATGTTGTGCAGAACTGCCTAGTCGTGCATGCCCAGTTGCGCACGTTTTGCGGAAACGCAAATTGCACAACTGGAAGGTCGAGACTGTATATGTGTTCCTGGAATGTTTTACATCACAAATAAGCGGACCGATAACTGCATGGGCAGTTTATCAGACGAATCCAACACTGTACCAATACTGTAGACTCCAAAAATACGCAGATGTTGACAAAAATTGGAAATACAAGATTTCACGACCTTTTCATATATTAAATATTCAAATTATTGATCAATTAATGTATCATTTAAAGGTACTACTCAGCGTTTTACATGAATTTTCGACGTTTTTTCGAGAAAACATTATTCGAGTTTTTGAAACTTCCAGTTATTGCGCACTTGCGGAAAAAACTCGGGTTTTGCTATCTAGAAAAAACGGTGGAAATTCGTGTAAAACGCTGAGTACTTGTGAAAATTATTTTAAAACAATTTTTTAAGTGTGCTTCAACTCGATCTAAAATTTAAAAACAAATAAAGATCTTGTATTTTTTGGACTTTATTGTTAATATTCTTAAATTCGTGGCCTAAGCCATTTTTGAAGACAAAATTGTCATCCAGTATGAGTCATACAAGATGTCAATGTGATTATTAGCCGAATAACTTAATTATAACGTACCTTGTAAATGTTCAACGATCTCGTTCTCTAGTTCAAGGTTTCGGTGGGCAATTGCACTTCGCTCGGCATCAATGGTTGATCGTTCGTGATTGACAAGTTCATTTTCATGCGTCGTGCTCGTTATTTGATTTTCAAGGCATGATTTTTGCGCTTCAAGTTCAATTAGCTTGTCATTTAGCATGCCGAGCTCTCGACGGGCCTGTGCCAATTGTGCCTGTCAAAGTTATAGGTTATTCTGGGGTCATTATTAACGACGTTTTTACTTTAAGGGGCCCTTTTGAAAGTATCAAGTCTTGCATGATTACACAAATATTTGGCCCGTTTTAAGCTCATTCACATTCAACCAGCTGATTTCAAAGTAACTGAGCTAAAAACGGACACAATACTTCAAAAAACTGACTTTACCGTATAACCACCTGAAATTTTTCACCCGAAAAACATGATTTTAGAGTGTAAAAAGACATGATTTCAATAGAAAAAAATGCCAGCGGAGGGAGAGGTCTTCATCCAACAAAAAAACATAAAAAGACATGATGTTCAAGATTTGTTCTCCACAAAGCTTGATTTTTATTTGACCCTAGTCTGAAAATGACTTGACCTTAAAAATGTTACATTTCCGTACCTTATAACCCCCATTAATAAATTAAAAACGTGGGTGAGGGTTACATATTACTTTAGTAATATTTCTCCACTGTATCAAATAAAACGTCTATTGTAAGCATAGTAAAAGGTAAATACCTCCAAAACAATATTTTTTTCGGAACTATCTTTGTTCTCCCCGGTAACAGCATCGCGTTGATCAAGCGCCATTTTCAATTCCTTGGCAAGGGCTTCATTATCTTGGGACAGTAATGATACTTTTTCGTCCAGGGATCGTTTATCTCTTGAGGCACGCTCGCGCGATGCTAGTAGTTCACCTTCCATTGAGCGCTATAATAATTTCATTTTTATCGACAAGATATAAATACACCACATAAGCCGTTATTTTAACACCATACAACCTCAAAAACTGTTCACAAACCATTGTAATTATGGAATCTTGTTAACATAATGGGGGGAGGTCTTCATCCAAAAAAAGCTTTAAAGACATGATTCTAAAGATTTTTTTCCAAAAAGCATGCTTCTCAACAAAATCTGACTTGACCTTAGAGCCAAAAAAAAAATGAATTGACCTTAGTGCAAAAAAACTGACTTGAGCTTTGTACAAAAAACTGAAGTCACTTTGTCAAGTTTGACCTTATAACGGTCCAAATGGCTGACCTTATAGCCAACCCCCTAAAGGTATAAATATACCTTTTCATCGAGGAGCTTTCGATTATGTGATTCTTTTCGTTCTAAGTCATCAATTTGATCATGTAGGAGTTCTATTTCTTGTGTAAGTTTGGCAATCGAATGACGTGCCTCTCCGCCGGCCAAATCACTCTGTTTTGTTTGAACTTCCAATTCGGCTAACCGCTCTGATTTATCGTCAAGAGCCATGGTTAACGCATCTTTGTCACGATCCAAGGCTAATACAATTTATATAAACTTGTGGCGTATATACGCGTGGTTATACTACAATATTATTTTGGTGATGTTTCAGCATAGCCCCCGTGTTGGCGCCTACAAAGTAATCTCCAAAAAAAACGTAAAAAGACATGATTTTAAAGATTTTTCCCAAAAGGCATGCTACTCAAAAAAACTGACTCGACCTTAGTGCCTGGAAAAACTGACTCGACCTTAGTGCCTGGAAAAACTGACTTGACCTTATAACGGCACAAATGACTGGTCTTATAAGTTATAAGTCATATACAGGGGGGTTGGTAATAAGTTATAACTTATAAACGACCGCCCTGTATATGACCTTAAAAGGACTTAAATACCAGACGTTATAACCACCCGTCTTAAATGTTTTTTCAGTTTACTTCAAAACACAAAACCTTCGAATTTTTCAAATTTGACCTGTCTCTCTTTATTTTTTTGATCTCTTTTACGTTTTAAGGACCGAACATATCTATAACAATACGTGTTACATTAAAACAGGGTTTTAAGGCAAAAAACTAACATGCTGATGTATGGCCCGAGACATAACGTCACGTGTAATGAACGTGCTAAAAGGCAATTAAAATCAGCATAAACTAATTGAACAACGAATATGTTCCGCTTTGACTAACCTGTAATAGTTGCGCGTAGTCGTGCAATTTCATCATTAACATCGTTCGTATTGGTTACTAGTATATCAATTCGTGTTTCTAAAGCGTCATTTTTTTCACGCTCGGCTTCAAGATCAGATCGAAGTTTAAGATTACTCCGAGAACCGTCCCGCTGGTGCTGCTCGGCCTGTGTTCGAAGGATACGAACCTATATATAAAACGGTAAGCTTTTACAAAAGTAATTTACTATTAATTAGAAATAAATTATTAAAAAATTTTTTAGAAGGTCAGGCCCAAAAAAGCTGGGAAAAGTTCAAAAAGCATCAGTTGTGCTTCAGACAACCGCTCAAATGGCCCAAAGTGCAGCTCCAAACTCAACTCAACCCGGCTCAAAGTAGGTATTTCACACGGGAGCTTAAGGGTTAAACCAAACGGGTTAAGCCTTAAGCTCAAATAAGCTTATTTAAATATATGCGGAACCAATTTTATTACTTACGCATGATTTTATAGAAAAAAAGGGGGGAGTCAAGCAAACATATTTATTTTTTACTTTAACTAAATTACGCGAACGGTTTTCTTGTAGTTGACCCTATAAATGTACAGGGGGTCTGGTTATAAGGTCCAGCCCCCCAAAAAAATGACTTGACCTAAATGCACTCCAAAAAATGACTTGAGGTTAAGTGCAAAAAAAAGTCCACAAAGTTATGATTTCTATAAAAAAATGATTACCCGTGTTTACCCCTGTCGTTCTAACCGTATATGTCGAGTTCTAAATTTAAACCCAAAAAAAGTGAAAAAAGACATGATTTATTTTGAAAAAAAATGACTTGACCTTACTGCAAAAAAGATGACTTGACCTTTTAACGGTCACACCTTGTGACCTTATAACCAGACCCCTGTAAATGTTTTTTTTTGTAATCCTTAAGGATAAAATTATAAATGTTCTTTAAATATACAACTTGCCTCATCAATTTCGGCCTTTATCTGGGCGAGCTCAATTTGCGCATTTTCGTAGTTAAATTTAACACTAATGAGCTCTTGGTCGATTGTTTCAAGTTGAGTTTTTTGGTCCGAGTTCGTCAAAAGTAAATCGCGTCTCTCGTTTTCAAGTAATCGCGCCCGCCCTTCCAAATCTTCCACTTTTTGCTCCAAAGTAACCGTATCACAAAGTCGATTTTCGCGATTAATTTTAACCTGCTCAAGCAATGAGTCTCGTTCGCATGATATGCGTCTGATATACGAGTTACAAGTAGATGCGTGCCGTCGTTAATTCACTTTAACTCATGCGGTCCCGAGTTAGAAAATGTTTCTTTAAAGTACATTTCTTTGAGTACATTTATTTTCTATCAGAATCATGACGACACAACTTATCTTAAATGAGCGGGCATCTTATTGGTCAAATAAAATATAACTTGGCTTTATGGCGAACAAAATCTTAGACCTTATAACCACAATCCCCGTAATCTATTTCGCACACTGTATATGTTAATAAATGTCAATAAAAAACTTGAAACTGTCCCTTAAATCCCCCAGTGCCGAGTCGCGCTCAGCCTGGACCCGTTTCAAGATGGCAGTTTGGGCTGTATTTTCGCCCACTTTTCCAAGATGTTTTCCAGTTGGTCGAGGCGACTTAATCATTTCGCGTCTGAGTTGAGCCAGTTCATCATTTACTTCCCCAAAGCGAATTTCACATCGATCCCGTTCCTGTTGCACGACTAAACATTATTTTATTTATTTTGCAAATTTTCGTACTCAGGAAAAACTAAAAGTCGGGGATGAATTCTAGAAATTAAGTTCAATAATTTGATTTGAATAAATTTCTTCCTTAGTAATAATTCCGGACAAAAAAAATTTTTGTTACGATGATATTAAAGCAGATGCTAGGAACATAAGGTATACCAATTTAACTTTTTTTATGATTTACAAACAATCTACAAAAAAGACAGCGCTGTTATGTTGCCAGCCGGTAACCTCCAGATTTTCCCATATCTTTATTTGTTAAGCACTGCGCTGTTATCTTACAGACGTCCCCGCTCGTTCCGTTATCATACTGATTTTTTTTTTCATGCAAACGTTGCAAAACAACAGCGAAGCGGGTCTAACTTGAAAATTATTTTCACTCGCCTTGAAAGTAAAAAAAAACCTCAATGAAGTAAAAAACCTAAATGAAAATAATGCGGAAATAATAAATTCAACCGCATTATACGGTATCATAGCTGTCAAGTTGAATATTATAAAACAATAATTTGGATGTTACTGAGCTCCCGAGAGGCTCGTTTTATAGTGGCTTTATTTTTAAAAGAAAAAAAAACGCTACCTTTTAAGTTGGCAGCAGTTTCGGCTAAACGCCTCTCAATTTGAACAACTTTTGCGCGGGCTGCGTCTCTTTCATCGATCACATTAGTTACTTGTTCGGTTGAGAGGATTTCGTCATCAACGCCCGGCTGTCGACCTGATATTTTTCGGTACGCTTCTTGATAGAAATCACGCTCCTTTTTTAGTTCCAAGATATTTTCCGGCGGTTCGATATGGTGGAGTTGAAGTTCAAGCTCATTTCTGTAATCGGGTAAAAATACTATAATACAGGAAATGGTTACGAGGAAACATTTCATATAGGGGGGTCTGGTTATAAGGTCAAGCCCCAGTAAAAGACTTGACCTTCATGCACTCCATCCAAAAAAAAAAGAGTAAAAAGACATGATCTCAAAGATAATTTTCCAAAAAAAAACATACTTCACAAAAAATTGACTTGACCTTAGTGCAAAAAAGATCACTTGACCTTATATACAGGCCTCCCTGTAGCCTTACGATTTTAATGCACAAAGACCGCAAAACGTTAAACCGGTCAAATGTCTTACGTATTTTATAATCTTATAACTACTCCCTTATAAATAATTGACTTGAAACATTTTTTAATAAAAAGTCTAACCCGCCCTGTCACCCAACGCTTTGCCTAGTTTTGAGGCATAATCCGCAAGTTCGCCTTCAAGATCGCGAATTTTGCGCTCGAGGGTTTCCCGCTCTACAACCGCACTATTTTGAGCCGCTTTGGCCACAGCAGTCTGTCGCTCCTGCTCAAGCACCGTCGCCATTTGGCCAATCTCATTCAACTCTGCTTTGAGACGATCGTTTTTGGTTTGAAGTTCTTCAAGCTCCAAACGATATCGCTCAGCGTTTTCTTCAGCTTCGATTTGAGACTCTTATGCAAGGATGAAAATCTGGTGTTTTCGTAGTAAACAGAAGGTAGGAAGTTTCCTCGCCCAAAAAGTATAATTGTACAAAAATAGATTTCATATCCTTGCTCTTGTGCGATTTCAAGTTGCAGAGTTAATTGTGAAATGACCTTGTCGGATTGTCTTGCAGCTGACTCGATTGTGATCGCGGCTTCCGGTCGCCCGCCGGTTAACTGACCCCGCAGACGTTCATTTTCGGACTCCACAATTTCTTTCTGTTTTCGAACGTACTTATACTTGGGTAGCCAGGAGAAAAACGTTTTTGTAGAAATTATTTCCGAACTTTTAGGAACAACTTATCCTTTAGGAACAACTTATATTTTAGGAAGACTTATTTGGGGCGATGCTACCCTAACTTGACACGATCTTCAGCTTCTTTTTTCGCAACCCGTAAAGCTTTCATTTCCTCGTCTAGGGTGACACAACGTTGTTCGGCGATCTTGAGAACGTCGGCCACATAAAGGTCGGTGGCTGCCGGTAATGGGGGTGCTTTATATTGGGAAAATGGCAATGTATGATCAATTGTGATTCGTTGTCTACGAACTCCACTACTTCTGATTTCTGTGTTGAAATAATTTCATAATTATGAAAAACCGAAAAAACGAACATTGCGGGAAAACTAAGATAGGTATTGGCAAACGGGTTTTTTTGCCTGGAATTAGAAAACGTTGTGACTATTTTTCTTCCGAAAAAATTTCAAAAATTTAGTCCCAACGTTCTCTAATCCCATGCGAAAAACCGTTTGCCAATACCTATCTTAGTTTTCCCCCAATGTTCGTTTCAAAAAAAGTAATCATTGTGTTTTTTTTTTCATTATTGCATTCATTTTAGGGCCTACTTCTCCTATATGATTCAAGATATTAATTTGATTTAATTCGCATCGAGTCCCTAAGACTCATGGCTTCAAACGCAGCTAGGTCCCAAACCGGTCAGATACATTTTACCGGTAAAAAAACCCGGTCAAATTACGGAATTGTCGGTTCCTCGAAGTTCAAACCGAAGATGTATTAACTTTAGTCTATATCTTTTGTACGGATTTATTTATTATTATTTTTAACAAGTGTTACTTATAAAGGCAGTTTTTTTTCGAATTAATTTTATGATTTATGTATTGATTACCAAGGATGCACCTTTTCGCACCTGGTGAAACAAAATTGTTCTAACTGATGGCGCACCTTGTATTATTTCTAAACTAGCAGGTGTATGATTTCAGGGGCCCTTAATAAGCGCCAGCATTTAATGATTAAGGTGCACCTAGATGGCGCTCGCAAAACAAACCAATATATAATGATCTCCTCAAGAATACTGAAGTCATCACAAACAAACACACATAAACAATAACATGTATCGATTGTTTAAACAAAAAATGTTCAAGGGTAGCAAATACTCTAACCGATTTCAAGCAGCAAAACTAGAGGAAAATAAGATGAGCGATGCGGCGGTCGAAAAGGGGCTTTTATGTCTACTCTACGGGTTAATCATTATTTTCGTGATTGGCCAAAATACGTGGATGGTCGATTATGCCCAAACTCACATATTCTACTGGTTGCCGTTTATTTTGGACTTTGCTATCAACTGCATTTACGACTGTATGGATTTTGCCGCACCCATGTTCATTTCGATTTGGTTCTTTGTCGAGTCAAGACCCTGTAAGTGGAATTTAACCTCTAGACAACTTAAAAGAAGTTCAGCAGATACAATTGGCCTGGCAAAGATTGGAAAAAACGGATCGGATCCAGTCAGACATCGTTATGGAGTGTAAAATGTATTGAACTGTATTGTAACACAACGTAAACACCATTTGTAACATAATAACATTCTTTGATGCGCAAAAAGTGAAAATAAAAAATTACAGGAAAAATTTTAAACTTGTTTTTAGCCATGAAATATGGCCCATAATCAAAAAAAAATATTTTACTTCATGAAACATATATACTTCATACTACACTGGGCAAATAACGATTAAGTCCTGAATTTTTAATTAACAACGCCTGTACTAGTAATTTCAAAACTAGTCAATTCAAAAATTAAAAACATAAAAACGATCAGCAAGATATTCAAATAACAAAAAATGCTTTAAAGTTCAAGTGAAATTAAACTTAAGTGAAAAAACACGATTCCAAACGATTTTTCACCCGTGGCCAACAAAAATTTTTTGGTAAGTACCTCATAAAAAATATCGGCACGAACGTAAGTTACGTCGTCCTTACTTCCAATACGGACGTTTTTGATTCTGAAAATACCGTCTGTATTGGGGTGAATTGTCAGAAAGTGTCCATTATTATACTGTTCTGGGATATTTTTACACAGAAAGGGTCTTTATTGGAAGTGATCGTCCGTATTGAAAAACTCAAACCGTATAAATTATACTTCGCAATGTATATTGAACAATATCTTGATCAAGATCCAGTACACGCCTTGCCGTATCTAGTATAGATCTAGCGAGATGCTTATTGTGGGCCATTTTTTTACTAGAAAGTCACACGTTATTTAATTTTTTACCACACAAAGTTGTCAGAGCTTATCATTTATGGAGAAAAAATAATCCAAATTTATCAGCCTCATTTATCTATAAATAAGGCGACGAATATTAGGTGTTTTCATCAAGATATTCATCATACAATTTCAATCTTTTATGGCTTTCCTTCATACTACAATTCAGATAGGTACCGATAAAAAACTAAGACTGTCTTAAAAGTTAATATTGTGTATTACAGTCCCTTCACCGCTATGTTGCACACACATTTTCTCAAATAGTTATGACGGCGCAAGGCGTATCATGTAACATGCTATTCAAACACAGTTCCTTTTAGTACCGCCCGGAGACGTCACTACAGCCGCCATGTTTTTTTCTTGTAATTTTCGCAATTTTTCCGATTTGGCGAAGCTCTCCTTTTCAACATGTTTAATTTTGGTTAGGTACTGTGAGTTCAAAAAACGCAAGTCGGCATTTTCGTTTTGAAGTTTTCGCGCCGTTTGCTGGAATTGGCCCGAGGTTTCGACCATTTTTTCGCGCATTGCGACAATATTTTTATGGAGTGCGTTGTTTTCGGACATAAGACGCGAATTATCTTGACGAAATGGCTCAATTGTTTCTTCAAGTGGAATCGTTCGATTTGACGATAATGTGTCTTATTAAGGTTCAAAATTGCCTGCAGAATTGGTTATATTATACGGTCCTTACTCATTTATCGGACGATTGCTCATTTATCGGACGATTGCTCATTTATCGGGCGCTTTTTCGGCCAAAATGGGGCCATTCTAATAGAAAAATGGTCCTTTTTGTGACGCTATTTTTGAGAACCGGAAACGTCCGATAAATGAGTAAGGACTGTAACCGTTACAAGACTTTATTATGACTCACAAACAATTTTCTCGAAGTTTTTCCTCCTTTTTGAAAAAAAAAATGATTTACATGTAATATTAACTTGTGTTTCAAAAATAATTCTTTTCACAAAAAGACAAAAAAATTACTTTCAAGGATTTACCTAAATACGGTTTTTTATGTTTTTATGTTTTTAAAATACCTAATTTTCGACGTTTTATTTTACACAAAATCCGGAGAAAGTATTCTATTCTATTCTATTCTATATTGGTTCGAAAAGTCAGAAGGGATAAGGGCAAGGATTTGACGCAAATTTTGATACCAATAAAAGACTACTAGAAAATTGCGTCCAATTGAAGTGTATTTTATTTTGAACCACTAGCCTGACGGTCGAGATTTTATTCTTGATTTTTTGAGTGATTCTGTCGTATGTACCAAATCAGCAAAAAGCCGTTCGACTAGCGGAATGGATTCAACACCCAATGGGGCCTTATAGCCAAAGGCATCCAGCCGAGAACGCACCGAGGTATACTTCTCCTCGATGCCAGTCATTCTAAATGGACTACCAGATCAACAACAGCCCTTAAAAGATTACGTCTAACTAAAACGAGTTTTAATAACTTTTGGTAAATTTAATCTTCATCCAAAAAAGCGTAGAGACATAATTTTAAATATTTTTTTTTCAAAAGACATGATTTTAAAGATTTTTTTCTCAAAAGACATGATTTTATAGATTGTGCTTCTCAAAAGACATGATTTTTTGTCTAAAACAAAACAGCAACTTAACTGCGCGCAGTGCGTAGGCAGCCAAGTAGAAATGTAAATGATGAAATTTCGTAATAAAACGTATATTCGTTAATATTAGGAAATTTTGCGACAAATTACATTCCTTCAACTTAACTGCGCAAGTGGTGTATCTTTTACAGCTATTTGAATAGCCTTAAAAATTTAAATGACCAACATTTAAAACCTTATAACCGCCGTCAAAAATTATATTGTGGCCCAAATAACTGGCCGAATAAGTGACTAGAGGCTGTTAAAATGACACAGTATACAGTTTTTGCGCCAAATCGTTTTATGCCCAAATCAGTGGGTACGATATTGCAATAAACAGAAGCAAATTAGAATTTTGAAATACTTTTTTGAACTTCAGAAAAAAGTCATCAATTTAAAATTATTTTCAATATTCATCATAGTGGTATATACATTCTTCGACTAGCTTCGCCATGACGTCCTTTTCAATTGCGGCCGAAATGCGCTCTTTGTCGTTTATTTGGCGATTAGAGTCCGCCTCATTTTGGAGGGATCCAGGACGCGCTAATATTAATAATTTGTAGCGAAATGCGACTGACCGACGAATCTTTTCGCTAATAAAAAGACCAATCAGCGAGGCTAAATGACTTAAGCCGAGGATGCAGAAATATACTACAGTGAAGTGTGGTTATAAAGTTAAAAACCTAACTTGAAGTTATTGGGCGTTAAAAATTAACTTGACCTGAATGTACATTAAAAAACTGTTGCAAAAATTATGCAAAAATGAGCATATTACTTTATAGCGGTCCAAGGTCTCAGACCTTATAACAAGCCAAAGACATTATTTTAAAGATTTTTTTCTCAAAAGACTTCATTTTATAGTTTTTTTTTCACAAAAGATTTCATTTTATAGTTTTTTTTCACAAAAGACATGCTTTTAAGACTAAAAACGACAACATAACTGCGCTGACTCATAAAAAAACTTCAACTTAAATGCGCAGTGCGTAGGCGGCCAAGTAGAAATGTAAATAATGAAATTTCGTAACAAAACACAAATCTCAGACCTTATAACAAGTCCCCCTGTATAGGTTATTTACTAGGATCTAGGAGAGTGGGTTCAAGCTGCATCCCCAATCAATGTTCGACGGTCGGTTTGAAATAAATAATGATATCATAATAGTCATCGCCTAACTCAGTGATTTCAACCCATTCTTCACGGACGACATCGAGATCTTCGAGTGACTCGGGCCGCTCTGGATCACGAATCGTACGTATAAGATCATATACGTCGCCAATTATATCTTCCATTTAACATTGTCTAAAATGAATACATATATGTTTTGATGGAAAAAATGGATTTCAAGGATTTTATTCCGACATTTTTTTTCTATGGGTATTTTTAACAAAACTCAGATATCTTTTAATGCGCATACGCTTTGTGTGAATACTTCTAAATCAGCACGTTTTTACACAACTCGATTTCAGAAAAAAAACCTTCCCAATAACATTTAAAAGTACACTGCCTGATTTGGGGGAATACTGAAAAAGGTGAAACCTGAAAATGGTTTCATTTTCGAAAAACAAAATTTATTTTTGGCAATTTTTTCAACATTTGCCTAAAAATTGACAAAAATAAATTTTGTTTGCCGAAAACGAAACCTTTTTTGTATTCGCCAAAATCAGAATCTGATAATAGTGCCTTCAAAAAGTGTATAAAACAGCTCTTGTTTAAAACACATTCTCTAATATTTTCATGCACCCAAATTTTAGTGATTACGTATATTCACATAAAATTAGTGCACATTAAGAGACCCTTGACTTCGGTTGCTCTCAATTATTAACAAATACTTATTACATAAATAAGATCAGAACAATAATTCAATACACTATATTTAAAACTTTTTTAATATAAAGTCGAAAAAACTAGGATATACAAGGCGATAACTGAATGGACGGCGCGGGTTTCATGAAATTGCAGCATGCTAAGTTCGCGTACAGACGGTGTTGGTTATAAGGTCAAGACTGCCAGGACGTAACATAATGTCAGGGGATTGGTTATAAGGTACAATTTCATAAGACCACAAAGCGCAATATATTTGAAAAGTTATTGACTCGTCTTTTATTAGCACCAAACATTTATATCTATATTTCATAAGGTTAGTCTTGTAAAAATTTTCAACTAATTTTTAACATCTTTAAAAGTACCTTGACGGCCGTAACAGAAAAATATCGATCTTACAATCCCAGGCTGACTACTGTTGATTATCGTAAAGCCATAAATAAGAGTAAAAAATGAGTTAAGGGGCGAAAATTATGTCCGGAATGGGTACAGTCCTTACTTACAATACGGACGATTTCGATTCTCGAAAAAAGCGTCCGTATTGGGGCGAAATGTCATAAAGTTTCCATTTTTGACTGTTTTGGGGACATTTTTCACAAAAAGCGATCGTCCGTATTGAGTGCGCCCATATTGAGAGTAAGGACTGTATTACGTTTTCATATTCATATTCATAATCATATTCATTTATTAAAAAAATTATTGCCCGAATGTTATTATCATGTTAAATTTAAATTTTGTATCGACTGTTTATTTAGGAAAATTGTACGAAAATACAGTTATAGCTTTTTTGAATTGTTATAATCTACTTTTCAGTTGTACTGTGCCAAAACATGCTGAAGAGCCAGAGCGATTATATAAAATATTGAACGGATAGAACAAAGACAGACTAATAATCTCTGAATGCAAAGAAATAATGTGAATTCCAGTTTTGGGTACATAAAATTGTAATTTTACATCATTTGGTGTAACAAAAAAAATCACTCACCTGTACTTTCTTAAAAAATGACAAATGAGCAGTTTGAATTGGTATAAAATAAAAACATTTTAATATGAAAAAAATACTTTAGGAAAACGGCGGTACTGTCAGTCGATGCCTCAAATTTAGCGAACAAATGAAACAGAGCATACGCAAGATGGCAGATCGGAGTAGAAATGGCTATTTAGAGGTTTGATTGAAAACTGGTTTGTGTATTGTAAAACGAAAATGAAAGATTAACGCGCAGGCTCCTGATTGGTTTGGTGGGTCCAATGGGACAGAGGCCAGTCTATCATTTTATTGTTACAATACTCAAACCTAAAGTTTTCAATAAAATCTGGGACTAGCCTCTTCTACTAGTGAGACCCACTAGTTTGCCTATGCTCTGCTTCAGTTTTTGTTCGAAAACTTGAGCCATTGAAAAAAAGGGAAATTGCCGATTTTCCGGCAAGTTAAACTTTCTTCATATAGTCTTTAAATCATACATTATCTCAATTCACATTGTACGAACTAATCTATAGTGCAATATACGTTTTCGGCTTTTTAAAAGTTGCAAATGTAGTAAATTTGCCTAGTCAACACTAATCCCCCTAAATAACGGGCGAACTCGAAAGCATAGAATGTTTCGAATTTTTGGCAAAATCAGACCAAGCGGCTATAACCAAAAAAGCACTATGGTATACACCGAAAACACTGATGATTTTTAAGTGAAAAAGAAAGGTTTGCGCCTGTTTTCGCACGATGAGTCTCGAAGTATAAAATACAAAATGACATCAATGTCTGAAGTTACGGAATTTCGTTAAAAAAGTGTGGGTTACAAAGTCAAGACCTAAAAAACTGACGTTATCATAAATGCATTTTAAATCTCCCTTGACCTTATAACAACCCCGGAAACAAAGATAAAGCCCTTTTGAAAGAATCTAAAAAACATGTTTTAGTAAAAAAGAGGATCAAATTGTTCACAAAAAACAATTTAAAGATTTTAATTTACTACAGGGGGGTTGGTTATAAGGTCAAGGTCTAAAAAACTGACTTGACCTTAATCCACAATAAGACCTTAGTCCTGGGAAAAAGTCCAAAAATACATGATTTTATGGAAAAAGTGTAAAAGACATGATTTCTATAGAAAAAAATGTGTGCCAGCGGGGGGTAAAAAAAGGTAAAAAGACATGATTTTTTCCCAAAAAGCATGCTACTCAAAAAACTGAGTTGACATTAGTGCTTGAAAAAACTGACTTGACCTTAGTGCAAAAAAACTGACTTGACCTTATAACGACACAAATG
Source organism: Oikopleura albicans (assembly GCA_004367875.1). Classification (NCBI taxonomy): domain Eukaryota; kingdom Metazoa; phylum Chordata; class Appendicularia; order Copelata; family Oikopleuridae; genus Oikopleura; species Oikopleura albicans. Next base: position 626,583 of record SCLG01000008.1, on the reverse strand, counting down.
GCTGACCTTATAACCAACCCCCCTGTAGTATATATTATATAATACAGTCCTTGATTCCATAACGGCCGTTTTCGGTTCTCGAAATAAAATGACGAACATTATCGCAATTTGGAATATATTAATAAAAACTTCGAGATAAAACAAACCCAGCGTATAAGACACCCGTGAACCATTGATCCACTTCAAAATCAACAATATGTTAACAATTGAGTTTATATATTTACAAGTAATAAACATAAATAGATAAGATTAGGTTTTTTGCAAAGGATCATATCAGCAATGTAGAAACAAGGCAAGCGTTACATAAAATGACTATATACACGTATTATAGTAAAAGGACACTCAACATTTAGTTAATAGATATCTAATTATAATCAAAGGGTTTAAAAGTGTCATCTTTCCAACCGACATTTGGGAATAAAATAACAACAGTATGGAATTCTCTCTGGTTTGGATTTGATTGATTACTGAAATATTATAATTAAATATCCATAACACACATTTTTCACTTGAGCTATACGTTGAAAATACGCACGAGTTGTTAGTGAAAATAAAATTTACACTATTTATTACATATTATGTATATTATGGTAAACATGTAAATAATAGTGTAAAGTTTAGTTTCACTAACAACTTGTACGTATTTTCAACGTAAAGCTCAAGTAAAAAATGTAGTTTATGGATATTTAATTATCCGAAAAAATCTCCGGTTAACTCGAGAAAAATAGATTTTCGGATATTAATTTTAAGGATATTAAATTTTTCAAAAGCCAATCAAATTCAAACCAACATCCGTTACTCAGTACTTTAATGTAAATTAATTGATTTAAATTTCAATAAATTAGAACCCGTTTATTTTCTTCGTACTTCACGGTAAGATAGATGACCCAGTAGACATAGCTATTTTTTCAAGGTGACTAACAAGAAATAAGCCACGTCAATCCTTAAATAAATTCTTAAAGATGTATAATATTTTTTATAATAATGTGTTTCAGTAACGTACATTATGAAACATTGAGTTAATTTTATATTTTACAATTTCAAAAGCTGCTGTTTCACGAAAAAGTTTGGAACTATCATAATTTAAAATTAGCTCAATGTTTCCACTTTTTGAGCATGTACATTACTCAACCCTTAACTGTTCAGTCGTCCCACTTATTTTGTTTTGATAACTTATATGTGAAATAAATCAATTTGAAAGTAAGAGGGTAAGAACTATGCTAATAATAAACTCATGGCTGTGAAATTGTGCACAAGTACAGCTGTAAACAGTCTCGGGTTAAATAGACTTCACAAAAAAAGCGATTTTTGCAGCAAAAAATCGTTTGTTTCTGCCAGAATTAGTTTGAAAAGTGTGCAATACTATACTTATTTTTGGCCAATTGCAGCACTTCTTACTCCTTATTCACTTCATGAATAGACATGCCTAGTAAGTTATGATTGGAACCGCGCACAGAGGTTAAATAATTGGAAGAATCTGGGTTGTAATACAACTTGTATAATGTTATATTTTTTGACTGAGAGCTTATGATGTTTTTAAATCATTAGTAGATAATATTTGTAGAAGATTGTTAAGGATTTTGATTCCGACAGAATCGAAAGAAAACTAACTTTTTGGGGTGATTGTTTTTGTTTCAGGTTTAATTCTATTAAAAAAAAATAATAATGGCAATTGTTGATTATGGCCCTTAATTTATGGGCGTATTAGTTATGTGACACAACGTATGTGAGAAAAATTGGCCATGATTCGAGGTATGAATAGCTCAAGTGTATATCCTGGACATATGTACAGAACTCGGTGTTATTTTCTAACTTTTTTTTAATATTTCTCATAAAGTTAATATTAACCTGTCTGATGAGGGTCACGTACATTTTACTGATTTTGTTACCAACTTGTTACAGAATTTAAAGGCCGCCGAACAAAAATGATTAGTATTTAACTCTCATAGCACTCTTCAATTATACTTTTTTATACCATTTTCATTGCGGTAAGAGTTTTACACATTTTCGGACTCTATAATTGTCAATTCCGACAACCTGTTAAACTCTTACTGCAATGAAAATCGCATAAAAAATAAAACCTTTCGCCCTTTTTTGAGAAACTGGTTTACTATTTTTATGTCCTTGGGCCTTATCTTCGATAATATTAGCGCTATGATCGGTGAATTTTCTAGAATATGAAGATATCAGTCTAGTCCGGGGAAATACGGCACCTGGTTTCTCAATGAATCAAGAAGATTGTGAGGTGCGATGTTATTGAAGCATGTTTCATATTTGTTCCGAGAATAATAAGAAATGATTTTAACATTATGTTATTTTGTTGTTGTTGTTGTTATTGTCATTGAAGTTGTTTCTGGCACAGGTTGATTTTTTTGGTTGTTTTGTTGTATTGTACCACTTGTCATGTCTGGACGTAGTTGGCGAATTGGAAGAACGAAGATTTTTGTAGAGAAAGAATACATTGATACATCGAAAAGTTAACATTTATCTTTAACCCGGCCGTGCTTTCACCGAGGCAACGGTCTAAAAATCAGCATTATCAGGGGTTATTAAAAGACAACATAGGTTGAGAATATGGCTGACTCGTAAAAAAAGTATTCAACAACGCTTTAGTTAGTGGCATGGAATTCAGTTACAGACCGCCTTATTCAAGGGGGGCGAACGGAACATAGTTTTTTTCAATTCAATTATCCTTGTTCGCAGTTTAGTTATCGCTAAGAAAAAAGAACGGAATTTGGCTTTTTTGTAACGGATTATACCAAGATAATCTCAAAAAGTGTCCAAAAAGAGAATAACGGACCCATTTGATAGTATTTTACAGTGATCAGGAGTCCTTATCACGCGTGCTTAACGAAACTTAACAATCTTCGTGGAAGCCCCTACTTAACGCGTTTTTAACTTCAATTTGCGTCAACGTAGGTTGATTTTTTCTGAATTTTCACCCTTCGTCAGGATATATCCAATAAATTGTATCCAATAAAATAGCCCGATTTGATCCGAAATTTGTTCCGCATACTGTAAAAGGCAATCATTTATTTTTTCAACCTACGTTGACGCAAATTGAAGTAAAAAACGCGTTATTTCTATTTTTAACAGGAAATGACGTTTCTCAATTGAAATTTTGTCTAGAAAAATTATAAGTAGTGATTTATCACTTTAGGAAATACTTTTTGAAACAAACCTGACTAGGAAGAGGCGTTCGTCTTGATTCGAAAATATGGGATTTTTGATATAATTTTCAATAAGTTTATCGAGATCTTTAAATTTCCTTTGTCCAATAACGTATTCGCCATCTTCCGATTTGACGCGAAAATGTTTCGTTTTGTTTTTGCCCTTGACCGAGACCGAAAAATTCCCGGCATCTTTTGAACTTTCCGAGGGTCGAACAATGAAATCGCCTTCTTTTGCCTTGATTAACTCTTTTTCTGCCTGCTCCCGAGTGTTACAATGTTCATAAAACCACGGTTTTGCACCAATATCACCAAATCTGGACGATTGAACTGAATAAAATGTCATTAGATTATTTTGCGTTTCTCCACTTAAGGGTCTGTGATTGAACTTGTAGTTTATAATATCAGAAATCGGCACACTCTATTTTTTTTCTTGGGCTACTTTTCCTTTTTCCGCGGGTCAACAAGGGTCAAATGTCGGGTCTGACCCGAGCACGAAAACAGGGCGCGAAATTCCTTGTGCGGACCTCTGGTTCATATGACCAGAACTCGGGTCTGACCCGAGTTTAACCACCCCGACTGTATGTTATTGGAAGCTTTGATCATTTAGACACTTATGAAAGTGATAGTTAACCCGAGTTGTGCTACAGGGGGGTCTGGTTATAAGGTCAAGTCATTTTTTAAGATAAATCATGTCTTTTTTCACTTTTTTTTTGGGTTTGAATTTAGAACTCGACATATACGTTTAGAACGACACGGGTAAAACACGGGTTATTTTTTTATAGAAATCATATCTTTTTGGACTTTTTTCTTGCACTTAAGTCAAATCATTTTTGGAGTGCATTAAAGTCAAGTCATTTTTTTGGGCTTGACCTTATAACCAGACCCCCTGTAGTTTTCAAGGGAAAATGGGGTCAAATTAGAACTTCGTCGAAGCAGGGCATAATTATCATTTCATGTTTATTCGAAAACATTTTAAAAACATCGTCTAAAAATGATTCGCGAACCTGGATACGTTTGTTCTATAACTTCGGTGTAAATACGGGGCACCAGTCCAATTCGCCCTTGCTGATTTCTAGCCACCCACCATTCGGGATCATTTGTTGGTTTCCCCAAAATGTCTAGCTCCTCTTGCTCAACAAACGGCAACTCTTCGGCATTGTTTCCGTCGAACGAATAAAGACATCGAACGTTTTCGAGGACCGGTGAACTTGGGTTATAGTCTGATAAAATTGAGTCTGGTTGGCCTGGCTGTGCTTGCATTGCATCTCCATCCCCGTTCGATGGACCGGAATATTGCTGTTTTAGAAAAAAAATATTTAATGGACAACAATAACGGTACAGTCCTACCGCTTATTCAGATTCTGAACTTCAGAACCTCAAAAAAGTGGGCTAAAAAACTTTGATTATAATTTATAAGGATCAACCATAGCCACATTTTTTACAAAGGTTTGATTAATTAGAGTGTTTTTTGAGATTCGCCAAAAAATGAACGCATTAGTATGATTTGGCAATTGGCTTTGAAATTGATCGACCAAAAAAACTGACATACAGTCCCGGCTCGCAAATTGTGCACCCTCAAATTTTTTTTTTGTTCGAAACGATAAAGGAATCAATTTAGTATATATCTAAGACTCGAAAACTCCCTATAAAACTAGTTATCAACTTGATAATGACCATTTAACCGAATTTTCCACGACTCTCAAATTGTGCACGTTTTTCGGAAACGCAAATTGCACAATTTGAAGGTCGGGACTGTAGTTAAAACTCAAATGAGTATTTAACCACTCGGCGCGCATCATTTCGAATGGAATTATGGGGAGATAATCTCCAAAACTGCCCGTTGTTTTCTCAAACTTTTACTTTTTTTATAATTCCGATCTATAAATGTGCAAGTAGAATTTACTCACACTATGTAAATTATTATTTTGTAATTGTGTAAGTTAGTTACCATATCAACGTAATTTGAGGGGAACCATCCCTCTTTAGTTCCTTCCTGAGATTCGATTCTTCCTCTCCACCATGCGTCTTCGGATTGTTCCAAAACGATTATTTTTTGACCTTTTGAAATTTCGAGTTCGTCTTCTCGTGACGGTTCGTAATTGAACTTAGCGATAACTACTGATAGACTGCCCATATCTTCCGTACTAGAAAAATATATCTTGAATAATTTGACAAATTTTGATTGTGGCGAGTCGGTACTACCAACCTTAGATGTAAAATATGTTAAATTACTACGGAAAATACCGCATGGAAGAAATACCTCCCCTGCGTAGTTATCGTGCCGCTTTCGCCATGAAAACACGGCCCAATAACTACGGCTTGTTAAACATAAAAAGCAATACACCACCTGCGCCGTTATCGGGTCACCCTTTATCGGGTCAAAACCCCTTATCAGGTCAAAATTTTGACTAAAAATTTTCCAGCCACCCCACCTACGCACTGCGCCGTTATCGGGTCAAAAAATTCGTCATTAACCCGGCCCCGTTGCGAAAAGATCGCACCCCGTCCCCGTCAATGTTCTACAAAATGTAGAACATTTCCTAGCGCAAACTGTGCGCGACTGGGTTAACCAATTTGAATATTTTTTTTTGTATTCGCTAATTTGAAATCTCTTCTTATTAACTATATATTAACATATTTGTTTTGGGGTAATTAAAACTTTCATTTTTAAAGTTTAAAAAAGCTACCCGTTTTCAGCGTATAATCGTTTATATCACCATAATATGGATGATTCGGAATGATCTAATAAGATAATCTGATCAAAGTGACAAAAACCCGTCTACACTACAGAAAAAAAATGCAAAAAAATTGTTGACTTTTCACCCCAGGACATTGAACGCAATCTGCTAGCGGCAAAAAAGCTCCGCGCGCCGCCACATTTCTAAGCATAATAGGCGAAGCTATGATTAAGATTTGATCATTTCACATGGACAAAAATTTTATTTAAGATTTTTTGCAATAGCCGATATTTTTTAATGAAAAATCCGAAACGGAGTCAGAGAATAGGGGCCTATAATAAAAAGTTCCCGCATTTGGCTTCTGATTGTGAAAGCGAAGATGCAGAGAAAATTTAACAGGGAGTAGAAATGGAATCCATATTTTGTGTGTATATTTTAAAAACATACTTTCTACTTTGTTTCTTCGGAGAAAAACTAAAAAAAAAATCCAAAATTCGAAAAACCTACATAAAAAGATGCCTTTGCGTTAGGCATCACAGAAAAAAATCCAAAAAACGTTTGAAGTCGCAAATACTTTTATCGAACAGAAAATTAAATTTCATTTTAGAAACATAATTTTCATTAATTTTTATTTTTCAGAAGACAGTAATTGTTGCTCGTGAAGTCTAAAATTGCTTAAAAAAAGAAAAATTGTGCTCGCTTTAACCGGCCTACAGAATAATACAGAAATCCAATTAAATTAAAAATATTTTCAATCGATCAGAAACTAATTTTTATCCATGAATTACTGTAATTCATAAATTTTAGTATGTTTTAACACACTAATAATAACGCTCGAAGTGAAAAAATACGGGGGAACGGGAAAAGGTGTTTTCGCGCGTAGCGCCTCATGAAAATTCGTCAAATAGCATGGAATTGTCAATAGTCGCATTCGACAGAAAATCAAAATTTATCCTGGGATTAAGTTATCTTAGACAATTTTGTTTTCAAGAACCCTAAAATTATCGCGCTCAAAGTCGCTTGTTCTACATTTTGTAGAACAAAAACGGGGACGGGTTAAAATACGCATGAATCCTTTTTCTGTATTTGTTTCAACCTAATGTTTGAATTTGTAGACGTCTCGATCTTTNCCGAAAAAGTAGTAAGGACTGTAACATAATTTAATGGAAACAGAATCTATTTAATAGAAGGATTTTCATTTAACTTCTCTAGTTTGACTTTTGTTTTGCACACTAAAGTTGATTTTATTACTCACGGTTTAATATCATTTGTTTTCTTCTGGTCTATCTTTTTGCCACCAAAGAATGCCCCCTTATTTTTCTTTTTCTCTTTTTGAATATAGTTGGATGGGACGTAGCCAACCTTGTTCTGTTTATTGCGCACCTTCCACCATGTTTTGGAATCATCAATAAGGGTCAAGACTTCATTTCGACTCATTGAAAGCTCCTGATGGGCGCCTTAATATTTTTGCTTAATTAATTTATTGCGCAATTGATACAATCAATGGATACAGTCCTTACATCCAATAGGGACGTTTTCCAGAGTAAGGAGTGTATTATTAGTTCAGCGGAGGTGGTTATAAGGTCTTAGATAAAACCACCAGAAATTATTTCCAGGAATAATCATGGTTTATAACTTATAAATTATAAGGTCCTAGGTAAAAATACCATAAAAATAATTAAGGAGGGGTCAGTCGATTTGTTTACAAAGTGTACATTCGGGGAAACCGCTATAAAATCCGTTCTACAAAAGCGATTGTATTATTTTTTGTGTTGTATTATAAGAACAAAGGTTCTTCTTAAACACAGATGTGTTTTTATTGTGCTTATTGTCACTANCATCATTTTTTTATATAAAAATCAACTAGGAGTGCAAAAATGTGAAATATAGAGACAAAGACATATGGACATTCTAGAAAATTACGGCTCGTGCCGTTATCGGGTCAAATTTTCATCTTGTCAAAACAAGTCAAAATTCCCGCTCGTGCCGTTATCGGGTCAATTTTTTCGATTAAAATTTTCCAGACACTTCGCCTACGCCCTGCGCCGTTATCGGGTCAAAATTCTTCCTGAAAATGTTGACCCGATAACGGCGCGCCGTGGCGCAGGTGGTGTACCCCAAAAATGGACACTTTAATTCACCCCAATACGGACGCTATTATCGAGAATAAAAAACGTCCGTATTGGAAGTAAAAATACAGTCCTAACTCATTTTTCGGACGATTGCTCATTTTTCGACGCTTTTTCGGCCAAAATGAGGTAATTCTAGTAGAAAAGGGACCCCTTTGGTGACGATGCTCCTTTTTCGGACGCTATTTTCGAGAACCAAAAACATCCGAAAAAGTAGTAAGGACTGTAACATAATTTAATGGAAACAGAATCTATTTAATAGAAGGATTTTCATTTAACTTCTCTAGTTTGACTTTTGTTTTGCACACTAAAGTTGATTTTATTACTCACGGTTTAATATCATTTGTTTTCTTCTGGTCTATCTTTTTGCCACCAAAAAATGCCCCTTTATTTTTCTTTTTCTCTTTTTGAATATAGTTGGATGGGACGTAGCCAACCTTGTTCTGTTTATTGCGCACCTTCCACCATGTTTTGGAATCATCAATAAGGGTCAAGACTTCATTTCGACTCATTGAAAGCTCCTGATGGGCGCCTTAATATTTTTGCTTAATTAATTCATTGCGCAATTTATACAATCAATGGATACAGTCCTTACATCAAATACGGACGTTTTTTAGTGCGCCCGTATTGAGAGTAAGGAGTGTATTATTAGTTCAGCGGAGGTGGTTATAAGGTCTTAGGTAAAACCACCAGAAATTATTTCGAGGAATAATCATGGTTTATAACTTATAAGGTCTTAGGTAAAAATTATAATTATAATTAAATTAAAATTATAAGGTATTAGGTAAAAATACCATAAAAATAAGTAAAATCCAAGAGTTTTTTTTTAACTTGACCTCTAACCAGTTCAAAAAGACCTTATACAGTCCTTACTCATTTATCGGACGTTTTCAGTTCTCGAAAACATCGTCCGAAAAAGGCGCATCGTCACAAAAAAGTCCATTCTATTAGAATGGCCCCAGTTTTTGCCGAAAAAGCGTCCGAAAAATGAGTAAGGACTGTAATAGATAAAACGGAGGACCTTGTAACCACCGGACGGGCTACAAACTTTATCAGGCAAAAACTATTTTTTACTACCAAATGTGCATTTTGGATTTCTGATATCGGCTTCGACTTCCCTAAACTCGATGTCAGTGCGCAAACTACAGTCCTTACTTCTTTCTGGGACGCTCCATTCTGTGACGATGCTCCTTTTTTGGACGCTATTTTTGAGAACCGAAAACGTCCCAAAAAGAGTAAAGGCTGTAGTAAGAACTTAGTAAAAGTTCTTTGCTCAGGACTGAAAGGAAAAGTGTCTCATATGTGCTTAAGGACTGTATATGTTTCTCTATCTACCTTCTGCAGCAATATAATCCCATTTTGCTACCACAGTTTCTTCCATTGAGATTTTTTCTCTATATTCAGAAAAATCTTTACGTCCTTTTTCGGATAAATAAGATTAATATAAATGGTATTTAATTAATAACTAATATTTTAAATATAAAATTACAAAAAAAATAATTTTTTTATAAACAAACAATTATGTTCTAGAAAGTTTATCTTGTACTTGAAAAAAAAGTAAAAAATATAATTTATTATTTATAGTTTATATTTCGATAAAAATAAAGTGTCAGTTTTCACAGATAGGGAACAGCCAATCAGAGAGCGTGAACAATTTAGACGTAGTTTTATATTGTGACGTCAGAGAGATTTAGATTTACACAGGATGATCTGATCCTGGAAGTGGGAGGTATGGCCCATACCGTATGGGGCTCAAAATCTTTCATTTTTCCTAACTCACTAATCTTTCACATTTTTAAGAAATTTTTATAAAAGACAAATTTGGCCTCCTCCCTTTTTAGGTAAATTTGTCGAAAATTTATAAAAAAAAACTGCCAAGTCTATGCTCCCAAAAGTTCGTCATAATTTCATAGAAAATCTTCAAAAATTTACGGAAAATATAAATAACCAGGGTTTGTAACCTTGAAAGGGCCTTAGAAGTAAGCCTTCATTGAAACTTTCACGAAACTTGATTTTTTCTCACTTCATTTTGTTTTTTTTCTTGCAAAATTTTAATACAGTTGGTGACGTAACGAGTTGACAATTTAGTTTCCGATTTTTTCGTCAAAAACTGTCAACTCGTTTCACTTTGTCAAATCGTTATGTGTCAACTCGTTGAGTCACCAACTGTATTAAACAAGACTAAATTTATAAGTTATAAAATATATACAGTCCTTTTATTAGATTACATTGTTGTATAGATAATAAATTTCAAACAGAACATTTAATGCAGTAAAACACGAATACAGATAGGTCGCAGATAAATGCATTATAAATTATAATTTATAAGTCCCTGCATTTGGTGAAAAAATTCAAAATTTGACAGAAATTTTTATATTAATTCCTTACTCCCGTTACGGACACTTTATTATTGATACATGTCCAATTTAGGGCTATTCACTTCTCTTAAGCCTTCTCTTAAGCCTAAGGCCCTAAGGTCCTTATTAAGTTAACTCGGCCACGTTTGCGAAAATTCGTACCACGGCCACGTTTAAAAAAACCGCCGACGGTCCCTTTTTTTAATCGTCAATTCTTATTAAGTTTAAGGACTCCATTTTTATGTCTGAACACAAAATTAAAACTTAAAAGTGGCCTTAATGAGTGTAACAACTGTATATTTCGAAGTTACTAAATGTGCAACGGGATGATTTGTTTTGCAGATTCTCGACAAACAGGGCATGGAATTCGCGTTTTTGCGATCAGCTTCATGTGAAATGATTCGAACATTGGTTGGCCAAAGAAGCGCTCGTTTTGGGCGCGGCCAATACCAAACAAGCAATCATTGCAAACACAGTGACCACAGGAAACGAAAACTTGCGGGGTGCGGGTGTAGCATGGTGGATTTTTTGTAACTGTTGTACCCTGGATGAGCGTTATTCCGCTATGCGTAGAAACACCCAGAAACTCCTCGCGGCAGACGGGACACTTTTTGCGCTTTTCGTGTATTGCTCGTTTTAACTGACGATTGGACGCTTGAAGATGGGATATTTTTTTATTATAGTCATTTTTAAGTCGATCCAGCTCTTTTAAATGTCGGACTTTTTGTGGTGTACTATTGCGGCCGCCGTTGGGCTTGAAATCTAGCGACTCGAGACCGAAACACTCCAAAAGCATTTGCATTTTGCAGTTATTTTCTTCCTATTTTATTTTAATTCAACAGTGTGAACAATATTTATGACGATTATTTCAAATAAATGGGCAAGGTTACAAATTGAATAAGTCGCTGGTTAGAAAGTGGCGCGCTTCAAAGGGGCGCGCTCCAAATTGGCGTGCTTGAGCATGGCGTTAATTTTTTCAGCGCCCCGCAACTTTCCTTGGAGTTCGTCGTTTGTTTGCGAAATGATTATCCCTCGTGAAATACACCGTTTTTGTTTCCAATACGGACGTTTTTGGTTATCTAAAATAGCGTCCGTATTGAAATCACAGTCCTTATTGAAGACAGCGTCGGTATTGGAATGACATTTTTTTATTACTTAGAACTAAGTGGGGACCAGAGGTCGGCACATTCCATTAAAATGTTCTTTTTTTGCGGTCTGATTAAATTAATAAGTAAAAGTTGATACAAAATACACAAAACAGAGTATAAAACTTTTTTTCTTGAAAATTTCCGGCCAGATAACGGCGTAGTGCGTAGGTGGAGTAGCTGGAAAATTTTTCCTTGAAATTCCGGCCATAAAAAGGAACGAGCGGGAATTCCGGCCAGATAACGGCGCACCCGGTGTAATACATGTACAGAAATATAAAACACATTTTATAGCACAAACATAAGCAATTGTTTATTTAAAAGCGTAAAACAGCCATATGTTACATATGATATGTACAATAACATCTAATTTGAGAACTACTTGATACAGTAAAAATGGAACTATCAGCGTATAAGATGAAATGTGCACTCATCTTAGTGTTACCCTACATGTTTACCTCGAAAGGTTTATCTGAATTGTATTAAGATGAGTACATATTTGGTGTCTAAGATTATTAGCCGTTTTGATTAATTATGTTTACCAGGTATTTGAAATACTGAACACTATTTTGAGCGACAAATGACGCGGAAGAACCTTCATCAATTTTTGAAACGCATGCGTTAAAAAGTCTGGCTGATTGTGTTCGTGAAATGTGCAAAAAGTCCGAAATGTTCACGGCTACATGTGTTCCATTTAGGTTATCTCGCCACTGGACGAGAAGCTTTTCGCGATTCGAATTGAAGAGAAGTAGTCTGTCAAAGGTTGCAGAACATGAAAAAAACAAAAATTATACAGTCCTTACTCCTTTTTTGGACGTTTTCCGTTCTCGAACATAGCGTCCGAAAAAGGAGCATCGTCCGAAAAAGGAGCATTGTCCCCAAAAATCATTTCGGACACTTCTGTAAAAATTCTAATTTGAAATGACTAATTTGGGACATGTTTTATTTTGGACAATTAAAAAATGGCATTTTTAGTATTTTTTGTACAAGGGGGTTGGTTATATGAGGGGGTATCATATGAATCATATGCGTTGCACCGCTTTACTAACTCGACTACTTGGTCCGATAGTATTAATTAAACTGTATTCGGTCCTTATAACAGAATCTCCACGGGACTTAACTTGAACAAATCTAACTTTACAAAGGTATCTTCTCCTATAATTTTCAAGATTTTGAACTTATTTTTTCAGTCGGACCCAATTGGGACGCCAATAATGACAATAAAAACGTCCCTATTTATTTGTGCCAAGGTATTGTGCAACCCTTCCCCACATGTTGATACAATCACTTTTATCCCTTTAACGTGACCATCGAGAAAATTGAGCTGAAAAGAGGTTATTAATAGGCTATTAATAATAGCTTAAGCCAATATTGTTCATATACAGTACTTACTCCCTTTTCGGACGTTTTCGATCCGGCGCAGCGTCCGTAAAATGATCACTTTTATTAGAATGGCGTATTTTTTTATATTTGAATTTAAAATGACCTATTTTAGTACTTTTGGTGGGTAAATCATATCATATGTTACATAGAGTCTTCACTTCTATAAGGAGCGTTTTTCCCCAAAGGTGATTATCCGATAAATACCGCCTTTTATAACGTATTTTTGGGGTCAATAATTCTATCAAAGTTTCTTTGTATGGAACATTTGTTTTTTACACTAGATGTGTCCAATTTTGCTCTATAAAAAGCGGTAAGTGCCTTGAGTCTCAACCTAAAAAAATAATTACAAAGCCATGGAAACCCCCCATATTTTCTGGAAAATAATAAATTTGCGCTGCAAAAACTGTCCGTTTTTGGGCAATCGACCGTCCGAACTCAAAAATGGCATGTCCGTTATTTGAAAAACGCCTTTTCCCCGAAAAATCGTCCGATAAAGGCGTATGTACTGGGGATTATTATGACAATCAAAGTGGTCTTTACCTGAAAAATGTTGTTGGAAAGCCAAAAGGCAATACTTTGTGTGTTTTCACAGAGCGAGTATGACTTCACAAATGCAATTTCCGTACAATTGATCGGATCTATGGCCGTCAGTAAATTTGCTTTCATGAAGCGCTTCAATTCATCCAGGCGCCTAAAATTTTAGCATTTATGTACTTAGCTGCTAAGTCTTAGCATTATAAATAATTTAAATATTTACATCAGATACGGAATGTTTGACCCCAATTTACCTAGAAACTATCGAAACCGGTATTTTCGAGTATTTTAAATAAAAAAAGATTAACCAGGCAATTTACCCTAACACCGATAACTTTGGTCAAGACCAGCAAAAACACGGACAGTTCTGGACCATTTCCGGTTAGAGTACCGCATTTTTAGTAAAAAAAATTTGTCAACGAAAATTACTCGATGTCTTAAATATTATCCTGATGTCTTATAGCGAAAAAAATCCCGAATTTATTTATGACCTACTTGATATATTTTTTTACATGCGAGTTATTTATTACATCTTTTACTTGATGGATTTGGTTTTTATTATCAACCATGACATATTCTCCATTGTATTCAAGGAAACTATGCTTCGTTTTGAAAAGAACACCAAACCACGGTTCAAAATCATTTTATTACAGAAAGACCATAAATTATGGTCCATAATAACTTAGATTATCAACTCACTGGACAAGTTGTTGTCCAAGAACGGTTGAATTGGCCACATAGATATACAGTTGTGGAAGCCTTATCAAAACACTTACATGCCAAAGACTGTTACGATATGAATATTTTTTTCGGTTAGGGGCATTTTTGGGCTCTTTTTTCGTTCATTTTGCCAAAAACTGTTTCAATTTTAATATTTTGTTACGATTTGGATTCCACAACTGTAAACATAAATTTATACTAATACAGTAACTGTATAACTGTATAATATGCCGCATATACAGCACTTTCGAATTTAGAACCCTGCCCATATATGCCATTGCAAAAGCTATATCCAAGGGCCCTGCTTTCATAACTGTACTTCACAACGTAGTTCAATTGTTGCACCATTTGCTCTGAAAATAAGACAGTTATTGAAATCAGGAATTGGCTCCATCGGTTTTTTGAATAAGACAAAAAAATGGCATCGTTTTTTACGCATTTCACCAAAAAATTATACCACTGACCAGGCTTTTAATAGCGTATTTTCATGGTGCCTAAAAGCCTAGTAAATCCGTCAAAATTTTGTATGTTTTAATTGTATTTGATCGTTACCGAATAATATTTCTAAAAAAAGTTTCAAAAATGAGTGGATACTTCTTTCAGCGTTCCAACGTTAGTATTTTAATGATTTGATGGTGACATTAACAAATATACAATCATAAATTTTTTTATGAAATCTCGAATTTCAAAATTAAAAAAAAACAGTTCCGCTAAACAAGTGGTATTATTTAAATTTATTATCTAATAGATTATTTTCTCATGAAATTTAATTTCACCGGTATTTTATCGATTTCGATTCAACTAGCACCATCGTCCCCTTGAGAGTTAACGCTATTGCGTCAGTCTGGACTCCGACACTCGGTTTATTTACCTGAATCTGCTGTTTCTTCATTATTTCGTGTATTGGAATACGTTGCAAACATTGTTCGGCTCATAATCTGTGCTGGGGTTGGTCGTTCATGTGGATTTTTATTTAAAATCAGTCGAATGCAATTAACCGCATCATTTGAAAAATAACCTGACTGCAATTTTAAATTTACCGAAATTATTAGCTTTGCCCAAGTGAAACAGTTCCGATCAGATTCGAATAAAAATTTTCCGAACTATTACTGAAAATAATGATCTGGGGTAAATAATTGGATTTACCGAGAGCGCCCGAGTTAGAATTTAAATGATTTTTTATTTGAATTTTTGTTTCTACACCAGGTGCGCCGTTATTTTATTTAAAACCAAATTATACAAAGATAGCGGCACAGTACGTAGGAATTTTGAGAAGAAAGGAAGTTTCTGAAAATATGGGAATTTGTCACGAATTTGTAGGAATTTTTTATGTAACGTTTTTAAGTAGATTTATCATAAAAATATTTTGATGCATTTTTGCTGTTATAAAAATTTCACAATCTGATAATCGTTTAGTGCGTAAGCGGAAATCATTTCTCAAAAATGTGAAAAATTAATGGACGAACGTTAAAAGTTGAAAGCTAAATTTAAAATCATCCCTGGTATCGCAAACTTGGCGGCAATTATTCGGTGTTTTATATGTTCAACNATATAATTTGGAGTCCCACACAAATTATGACTGCTATTTTCATCGTTAACCATTGCCAACCCGAAATCGGCAAGTTTACAGCGATCGTTCGACAACAGAATGTTTCCCAGTTTGATGTCCCGGTGTATTATATTTTTCTCTTGAATGTACGCAATTGCCGACAATATGTCAACCCCATATTTAATGCATTCATTCTCGGGCAGTCTCTAAAATTTATGTTTAAACGATTCATCTAAGCCTTTTATATTTATGTATAGACTATATCGTCCTGATTTAAAAACGCGAAAATTTTTTACCGGAAATGCATATTTCTCCTTAAGTGCGGCACTGAAAAGGGGGAGGACTGTAATACAAAAATATTTTAAAAGAAGGAAATCACCTTTCGGTGATTGGCCGAGTGCGCTCAAAAAAGACCAATGACAGGCCACATAGCCCTCAGACGCGCTGTCAAGCAACGTTACCAAAAATTGGTAACATTATTTATTTGTTTCGCGTTTGAAAATCACTGCGATACAGTATAGTCATTATTTCAATTAAGAGCGCTTAGGTTTCCAAAAGTTATGGTGTCTTTTTAGCAGACACCGTTTTAATCCGAATATTGTGTTTGGAGAAAGGGGAATAGGCCGACAGTATACTTACATGACGAGCATACTCTTTGAGATAATCAGCAAGCGTCCCATTTTCACAAAATTCTAAAACGACATCTTCACGATATTTTCGTGCCTTAGCCCATATTGAATGTCAATTTCCGTGAGAATTTTCTTTTGTGTTATATTTCGGCGGGAACGCATTTTCGGAATCATCTAAAATAACATTAGAATTTTAAGTTAAAATTTTAGTTTTACCACAAATCGATGTGTTTGAAGAATAAACTACTTATACACTATGACAATTAGAAGAACACAACGCATGATTAGGGAAACATTTGTCCCACTGATGTGTTCACGATTTTTTTTTGTCTTAACTCACAGGGGGAAGTGCGTGTAAATAGACACGCAACTGGTTTTTCCGTCCATTTAAGGCATATGGAGGCCCCGTAGGGCAAAACGGGTGACGGTGCTTTTTTTTGCGTAGCTTGGAGATTTCAAACAGCTCTCTAGGGGGCCCTGGTGGCCCAAATTAATTTCTGAATAGTCAGATCGACGCAGTTTGACGAGCTCGACAACTTGGCTTTAACAGTTTTTTTTGAATTATTGCGAATTATTGTGAATTTTTTAAGTGCGTGTTTATTTACACGCATTTTCCCCCTACGGATTCCCAAAAACTCCTTCCCCCTGAGAGTTAATACAAGGATGTGTGTCCTGGATAATCCTGGATAATCCTTCATTTTTAATTTAAAATTCTTACTTTTACTGCAACGTTTCGAGTGTAATTGTGTCGGACATCATGCTCAGTTGCCTGATAAACTTTAGCAAAACCTCCTTTGCCTAATGTTGAACCTAAAAACATTCAAATTATATTACAGTTCTTGGCTCACAAGTGTTAAACTCTTTTCATCACAAAAAGACGCTTTGACACACAAAAAAAAATAGAATTTACCTAAAATATTTTTCTGGATAAGTTTGACACGGCATTTTTTTTTTTTTTGATTTTTCGGTTTTCACTACACCGCTTGAGGGTTTATCAGGCCACTTTCGCCTTCCAAAACCGGCCTGATAAACCCTCAGGCGGCCTGATAAACCCTAAGGGCGTAGGCGGAAAAGCTGGAAAATATGCAAAACAAGGTGGCCTGATAAGCGTACGAGCGGCAAATTGCGCAATACCAATTTGTTATTATCCATGGATATCCAATGAGAGACCGGCCTGATAAGCGCACGAGCGGGTAATTGCGCAACATAAATCATGTTTTTATTTAATGGGAGACCGTATCATATCATATTACTCATTGTTTAACAATGTCTTATCTACGACGTAGACCGGATACTATTTGTTTCTTTCCAAAGAGCCCGATAAATGCAGGTTCCGGAAAAGCGGTAAAAATGGCCAGATAAACCCATCCGCGGGTATNTTGGAGAAAGGGGAATCAGCCGACAGTATACTTACATGACGAGCATACTCTTTGAGATAATCAGCAAGCGTCCCATTTTCACAAAATTCTAAAACGAGAACGTACAAATTGTCCTTCATCCAACTTGAATACATCTTCACGATATTTTCGTGCCTTAGCCCATATTGAATGTCAATTTCCGTGAGAATTTTCTTTTGTGTTATATTCCGGCGGGAACGCATTTTCGGAATCATCTAAAATAACATTAGAATTTTACTTTAAAATTTTACGTTAAAATTTTAGTCTTACCACCAATCCATGTGTTTGAACTTCAAACTTTGAAGGTTAAACTACAGTCCCGACCCTCCAATTGTGCACGACTACCTAATTGTGCACTTTTTCAGGAAATTTTACGAGACTGGCAAAAAGTATTTTTGGTTTGCCAGGCAAAACTTGTTGATTCAATTTGTTATTTTTAGTTCTAAACGATAAAGGAATCAATTTCGTGTATATTTATGACTCGAAAAAGCCCTAAAAAACTAGTAGTTAACTTGATAATGACAATTTTACCAAATTTTGCACGACTCTCCAATTGTGCACGACTGCCCAATTGTGCACGTTTTTCGGAAACGCAAATTGCACAATTGGAAGGTCGGGACTGTACTACAATATGGCAATTAGAAGAACACAAATTAGTGGAACATTTGTCCCGCTGATGTGTTCTCGATTGTTTTGTTTTAATACAAGGATGTGTGTCCTGGATAATCCTGGATAATCCTTCATTTTTAATTCAAAATTCTTACTTTTACTGCAACATTTCGGGTGTAATTGTGTCGGACATCATGCTCAGTTGCCTGATAAACTTTAGCAAAACCTCCTTTGCCTAATGTTGAACCTAAAAACATTCAAATTATATAACAGTTCTTGACTTACAAGTGTTAAACTATTTTCATCACAAAAAGACGCTTTGACATAAAAAAAATAGAATGTACCTAAAATATTTTTCTGGATAAGTTTGACACGGCATTTTTTTTGATTTTTCGGTTTTCACTATTTCTTTTTACTGGCCAGAAGTAACCGAAAAAAACAGTAAGTACTGTTAATTTTTAACACGGTCAAATTAAATTTTAATAATTAAAAGTGTTAATTAAAGCGCTAACCTATTTTGTAAAGTTTTATTCCTGACTCATCGCGCAGTTCTCTATCAGATGTTTCCATAAAGGCAAAAAAGTGCAAAAAAAGTTTTTTTCCAATAAATATACGGTAATCTAGTTGACAATAAATTTCGACTGTATCGTGTTTTTCACTTATTGTAACAATAATCAAAGGTAAATTATATGTGTAGGTGGTACATAAGCAAATTGTCATTTCTGGAAAAGTACTGTCCCAAATTTTTGTTTAATTTAAAAGATCCCAATTTAATATTTAAACTCATTTGCCAAAAGAAAGGTTTATTAACCCATTTTACGCAATTTCACTTATACTACATACAGTCTATGTAGTCTATGTAACATAGATATAATGTACATAGTCTATGTAAAATAGATTCTATGTAAATAGATTCTACATCGTCTATCTAAAATAGATATGTAACATAGATAATGTAAAAATTCAACTACAAGAAAGTAGATGGAGGCGGTAGAAACTTAACATTATTAAGACGTATGATCTAACCTACCGACTTTGATTCCTACCAATCATATCCCGCCTCCTCCACAGGCTTTTTACCAACAAATGAAGATTTCTTTATATTGAGAAAGTAGTCCACATTTTAACAAGGGTCTGATTTAAGTAGAACCATTCAATAAAAGAATGTTACAGTAAAAATTTCATTTGGTATCCCCGTTATATTACGTGATGCAACCGAATGTTGGTTCTAAACGGAAATATATTATATATGTCGCTATATCTGGGACCCCCTTCAAAGTTAACGAAAAATGAAACACAAATATTCCGCAAACTAAGTGTTGTACTATATCCAGCTGTCGTGCTCGCATTGAACTTTTTTCATTCGTTTTTTCACCAAAATGGAGTTTTGTATTATAATTTCAAGTACACTTTTTATCAGCATATTAAGCGAGCCTTTAACGTAAGTAGATTATTTGTATCAGAAAAATATTAGACAAAACATTCCATGGGTTATAGGTTTTTATCTCTTTGTGAATTAAAAAAATGTGTATTAATAAATTATTCCATTATAGAACTTTTGAGCTAAGGATTTTGTTTTGAAACTCACATATACGTATGATGGCCAAACTTAGATGACGCATTTCGATTGCGGTATTTGAAATAAAAAAATAGGAGACTGATTTTTGTGCTAGAGAGCACTTTAATTTGATTATTACAAAGAATACTAAAAAAGGTATAGTCTATAACTTATAGACATTCGGCAATTAATTATAACCTTCTTACCTGTCCTTTTGGATAATTTTAAGTGGATAATTTTAAGCAAGTGGATTAAATTAATTCTAAAATAGTTATAAAAATGTTTTTAGAGTTCAGCTGAAAAGAAATACGGTAACTGCCTTAGATTCCTCGATTAATGATTTAGAAAGTTTTTTTGATCTCCAATATTATGGAACAATTGAAATTGGTACCCCTGGACAGGCATTCTCAGTTGTATTCGATACAACATCCGCAAATTTATGGGTGCCATCGGCTCAGTGTAAAGCAAGCTTAAATAATGGACTTGCCTGCTTAAACCACAATACATTTAACTCCTCCCTGAGCTCTACCTGGTTAGAGGACGGTTCAGACCGCGGTTAGAAATGTCACCATTTTTGTTTGATTACTTTCT